>VZSZ01007667.1:107662-118953 GCA_013398815.1 Ibidorhyncha struthersii | reverse complement strand
GGCGCGCCTGGCGCCTCGCCCCCCCCCCCGCCGCTGCGCTGCCAAATGGAGGGGGCCCAGCGCGTCACCCGCCCGCCCCGCGTGACGCTGACGCGGCGCGGCGATTGGCGGAGGCGGCGGCCCCGCCCCTTCCCCGGAGAAACTGGGTCAGGGCGGGGAGGGGTCCCCCAGCCCGGCCCGCGACGCGGGGGGCAAGTGGCACCGGCCCGGCCCTGAGGGACCGCCGCTCCGGGGCTCATTCCCTTCGCAGCCCTCCCGTAGGGCCGGGCCTAGCCCTGCCCTGCCCTGCCCGCGGAGGAGTGTGGGGGCGGACGCCCCTCGCTACCTGCCCCCTGCTGTAACCGGGCCTACCTGAGACCCTCCTCGGTGCGCGGAGGGGGGGCGGCCGGCCGGTGGTGTGCTCGCCTTGGCCTGTCAGCCCGCTCGGGCCGGGTTAGGTAAGCGGTGGCGGTACGCTAAAGCTGCCTGTGTGGGAAGAGAACTGACCGTGGCGTTAGTGCTGGTCCGGAGAGTGGAAAACCCAGCGTGTTGCTTCATCTGGAAGCCATTTTGAGAAGGCGGCAAAAGCACAAACCAACCTGGATTTTCAGTGTTGCGTAGCAGAGGGCTGTTGTTCAGGCTGAGGTGATGGGCTAAACACAACCATCGGGTACTACGTAACAGATTAAAAACTGCTGCACTCGTGTGCTGGGCAGGTGCAGGAGCGGGCAAGGTCTTGCAGGAGCAGGTGTTTTTTCTCTTCGCCGTGATGAGCAAAGAATGAGAGGAGAAAAATGCATAAGGAGCACCTGATCTATTTGCCTCCTCATTTGGAGTCAAGTGTGTAATGACAAGGTAGAGAACTGAACTTCGTTTCTGTTTTACATAACCCTGCAGAACTTGTCACAGCTTGGCTTCTAGATGATTGCAGTGAAGGCAACAGATTATCCCAAGGGGAATTTGAAATGCAGAAGACATCTGGAAGTTGAAGATACACCCACTAGTTTTCTAATACAGATGGATGTTGCAGTTCTATGACTATCATTACCAGATTTGTGCGCTGCTGGAGCAGTTGGCTTTACACAAAGAGTTAGCTGGCAATTATAGCTGTGTCAGGATGACCTGAGGACAGTATGACCCTTTTGATAGCATTTCCTTGACATTGTCACCTGGAATCCCACACTGCCTCAAGTCCCACCCCCTACCCATTCCCCTTGTGGACTGTGAAATGCCATCTTTGTTATACCCGGTGTCTGTTACTAATCAGCTCTATGGGGACGAATTTCTCTTCTTCATGCTAAGTCACTGAAGTAAATTTCCCTGGAACCGTACCACGCATGATGCCACTGACATCATAGCTTAATATGACTGCCCCCACGCACACTCCTCAAACTGCAACAGTATGCAGCCTCCCCAAACTGGGGAAGTTATTTCTGCTATGTCCAGGCAATGATGAGAAAGGCTACAGTGTAGCTAAAGGTTTAGCAACAGCAACTGGCAGCATCACCTGCTTTTCTCTCGGATGACAAAGATGTGTGCTTCCAGTCTGCACACCGTCTGGGTCCGTGAGAAAAGCAAGGATGGTGCACACGTGCAGGAATGTGCAGTAGAGGGAGGACTGTGAGCAATGAAAGACAACACTTCTGACTATCCCTGCAGATTGTAACCTTTACCTGCCAAGGAAGATAGATTCAGATGTGCCGTCTAACATTTAACACTGCTAATTTCATAATGACTTACGGTGCTTTAACAGGTGCCATGGGAACAGGCAGTCCTGTTCCTGCCAACACTGGGACTCTTCTGACTGAAGACTGAGCCAGTTCACAAAGCTAAACCAGCAAAAAAAACAGTAAGGAAAAGGCAGCAAGCAGATTTCTGCTGGTTTAACTCCCTGGAAACCAGCTTGCAGTAGGATAAAAACTGCAGGGTTAGCAGGGTTGCTGGGTTAGCACTGGACAGAGAGGAGGGGAAGGGGCAGGTGCACCCCATTAAAGAAAAGGTATTCATTTTAGCAGTGTGAAACTGCAGCCTAAAAGCCTTGTTCTTGTTACTGCAAGGCAGTCATCTCTGCATCTTGTTTTCAGACCACTGGGAGAAGAGAAACAAAAGTGAGGAGGGGATCCGGGAGACAACAATCAGTCTTTAAAAGGATCCTGTGTTGCTGAAGGGTGTTACCGACATAAAGGTCATGTGCTCTTTTACTCACATGGGCTTCCCACATGAGGGTCATGAGCAGGCACATCTGTTCCTACCCAGTTTCTCCGTTTTATGTTAACAGGAAGGACTATTTCTCCCTTTGGCTCGAGGCTGTTTGAAGACCACCTAGAACTTGTTAATATTCTTGCTGCCGGCTAGCCCAGTAATGTCCACACCCTTACCTTCCTTGCAACTCTGGGCTGCTGAAAGCCACACAAGCAGGCTGAAATATCTCTAGTGAATTCCTCAAGGTAACTAGGTAAATACAGTCATTATTTGGAAGCGGAAAGGGCATGAGGCAGCAAAAGACTAAACGAAAGCTGACGCAAAGTCCCAGCCAGCCACCATTACTACCTGGTACTGCTTGTAGAAAATAGTCGATAGGGACTAACTCTTCACTGGCTCTTCCAAATACAAAAATTACATGTCATCAAATGAAAGTAATGAAGTCCAAGTTCAAAACACGCAAAAGGAAGTGACTCTTTACCAACTGGTAGTAGACCTGTGGCATAACTTGCTGGAAGATGCTCTGGATACAGGAAGTTTATATGGTTTCACCCTACAGACAGCTTTAAACCAGGGATGAGGAGGGAACAGAAAAAAAAGGGAGGAGCGAGAGAGAGAGGAAAAAAGAGAGGCTCCAATTCAGAGACTCTACCTGCCGTTGCTGAAGACCCTCTGCAAAAACTACTGCCCCTCAGATCCACGATGAAGCTGCTCGTATAAGCCATATAGCCAGAGTCAGCACTTGCCCAGTTCTGCAACAGTTGTGTCAGTGGAAGCAGAAACGTAGCTAACATTCTCTCCTGATACTCCTGAATATATTTGTTATTACTTTCACTATGGTTCTCCACGTTGATCTCCTCTAGCTTTCTTTACTTTCTCCTTTTCTGAATACTTATTTACCTATGCATTCTCTGTCCTTTTTTCCAAGGCTCTGTGAACTGACCTATTTCTTTCACTGCTCGACTAAGTGTAGCTCTCTTAAAGGTAGCAACAATGAGGGCTCAAGAGCTGTTTTGCAAAAGTCTCAAGGAGATGGCAAAAACTAAAAAGAGAATTTAATCTTTGAGCACCGATTGCTTTTCTTCAAAATATATGGAGAAAGAAAATGGAAGTTGACCTGGATATCTCAGAATAACAGACATTCAGAAATAGCTTTGTCACTGGGGTTTTTTCTATTTTTTTCACTTTTCAGGAAAGCTAAACTTTTCAAATTGCTCAAATCCAAAGATAAAGATTTCTCGTATGTGAGTGTCAGGCTGAGAGTCCTTGTCCACCAACCAAAAATATATTTAGCTGTAGCACCTTTTTTCCACTGTAATTCGGAGAGAAGCGTGCTGCCACAGGGCTGTGTCACTGAGCAGTCTGTAGAGCTAGGGAGCCTGACTGAGGGCTACTCTTCCACAGTCCAAACAGATCCTCACTGCCTAACTGGCCTTGTTTCAGCTGGCTCCTGCTAGAACCCCTTGGATACAGTTCTTCACGCTCATCTTTCCTAGCCAAACGTAATAATTAACATCCTATTAATTATAGCTCAGCAACAGTATTCCACTAGTCCCGGAGGTACCTTATGGTAACAGGGGGATCTGTAGCTCATCACTGAAGCTGCAGACCTTAGCTCTTTATTCAGGTGAGTCTGTTATTCAGGGCTGTGCTGACAGCCGTGGCTCAGGAAAAAGCAGTGGAGGCAGGAACCGATCACCTCCTCTTCTCTAGGATATGGGACAGGCACTGCCTATGTCTCTGCAGTTTGCCACTGCGTGAGGCAGTTAAGGCAGATAGACAGCAGAATGGTACATCATCACACCAGATTGCATCCCCATAGAGATTTAATACCGATAAGGCGTTATGTACCACCACGTTTTTTACATTAGTACATGCAACAAAGCTTAGGTTAAGTTTATGTTTTTATGCTGAATTTGTGCCGGCTGCAGATGGACAGGGAGTACCTGGTCCAAAAGGAAGCTTACAGGTACAAAATGGAAAAGTTTTTTTCTCCTCGTGTTAATATTTGAATCATCAGAACAACTTTACACCAGCACAGTGTGTTTAGTGGTAGACGCTGAACGTGAGTTGGTGAGGAAATCTCACAATGCTGTGAGAGCAAGCCGTAGACCTCTACAAAACCACTTTACTGGGTCAAAGCTATTTATAAACCTTCAGAAGGCAACAGGAGAGCTTCTGCAGGGTCATGTGCCCTTCCTCGGCTGGCCCTTTCAGACTTTTCCTGAAAGCTACCTGGGCCCCTTTCTGATTTAACTCAACATTAAATGTACCCCCAAAACGCAACCACTGCACTCGTGGACATGGTCTGCCATTACATTTCCAAGCAGCTCACATCACACCACATCTTTGTTTTCAGAAACTATCATCATCTTTGTTCACACAGACCCAGGGACTAACATTGGCAACAGTTTTTGTTTTCGGCAGATGGCAGATTGCAAACACTGAGCATGTCATGTCGTCCTCACCTTTTGCTTAATCGAGTCCCAGTATTCATCTTAAAAAGGGTGTGAAGACTACAGGTCATAACTGAGGAAGAATAGGATGGAGGAAGTTCACATATTCTCAAGTGGCCACCACCTTTAATCCTTAAGAAACTCCCTGAAGTAACTAATGAACCATCACCCCAAACGCCTAACTTCCTGGTGGTGCAGTGATTTTTTGACTGGCAAGCTTAACTTCAAAGGTCAGAAAGGCAGTGGAACAAAAGATTAAATCATCAGTTTATAAGCACTTTCATTCAGTCAACTGGTAAGCTGCTCATGCCAACAAGGCAGGCAATCAAGAACAAGCTGTGTCAAATGAATCCAATACTCCTTATTGGAATAATTAAGCTAGCGGGCAAGGGGAATTAAAGAGATGTGTTAAACCTGACTGTAATAAAGATTTTAGTCCATTTTCTTAAGCAAACAGGAAAATGCCCCAGTAAAATTCATTGTAAGCTGGAAGCACAACTTTTTCAATCTTCGTATTCAAAATAGCTCCTTGAAAGACTTGGGGACGATTCTTTTGTGGAATCGGTGATCTCCTCTTAGCACAGGACCATTCAACACCTGCATTAATAATTTGTTAAGCAGATTAGAGCGTGCAGCATTAAAACATACAGATGAATCAGCCTGGGAAGAGTTTCAAACACTCTGAAGACAAGAACAGAATTCAAAATGAGTCTCAGAAACCAAAGGAATGATTCAACAACAAGATGAAATTCGGCAAAAAGAAAGGCACGGTATGTTTAGGAAGTCTAATCCACCAGTCAGAAACCAGGAATACCCATTTAGGAAGTAGTAACATCTATAAAGGCTTGAGCTAAAGTAGATCACAATCTAAAAAATAGCTCAACAAATACACTGGCATTGCAGAAACAGGCAAGACCTATTCTGGGATGTGGCAACAGAGGGTATGGTATTTAAGGGACAAGGGATGATCTGCTTAATGACAGTAAGGTGAGTAAGAGTTAACAATGACCTCAGCTCTCTTATGGCAGAGTACCGCTCCAACATGCATATGGCGCCACACAGTTCATGAAGAGCTTTGTGGTATCTTTACGAAGTAGAGGTTAAACCCTCGCAGAAGGCTGAAGTGTTATCAGTCCTCTAAGTGTCCTGTCATGTTTATATCGCCTAACTTACACATGCTTTCCAAGTCTGGGGAGGATGGTACATGTCCCATCGCTAGTGGTTTTATTTCTTATTTTTAGGCAATTGTTACACTAAACAAAAACAACATTTAAACTATATACTGCAGGAAAACTGTTATTAAGCTGTAATCACAAGAGATTGTTTAAACTAGTTGTCACATTACACAGGTGCACAAAGTAGAGAGGAGAAATCTTACAAATATATATGGCATTTGTATGACATCCTGGTTCCTCCAGCCTTCTCATAGATCTTGCTGGAAAAACTGCAAATTCACCAACTGTTTGACCTCCCAGGAATTATGCCTAGCACGCACACAATTTTTATGCCACTATAGTTACTTTGAAAAGGTATATTGAAGCATTATAACTCTCTGAAAGTACTCATACCAATACAGAGGTCTTTCTCTTCCTGTTGCCTAAAGATACAGGAATACATGGTCTTTCTGTAGATGTGATTTGATGCTACAGTCAATTCAGTGGCAGTCTTGGTTCTGGAGGTTTCTGCTCCCAGCTTCTCCCACTGGCTTTCTCTCCTTCAATTTTACCAACTCGACTTTCAGGGCAACTGTTATACTAATCATTTTGTTTTTTTCAATTCAAACTGTCAATCACTTCTCCCCCCTTGACAGGGCTCTGCTGTCAGAGGAGTAGTAACTAGATCCACATCTCACCATATCCACACCAGAGAATTTACCTCTGAAGTGCTCTTTCCCTGCTGGGCACCATGCCACCACGTGGCATCAGGCCCTTGAGCTTTAAACCATCCTGCGATTCATGTGACAGGTATAACAGGACAGAGCTAGCATAATTAGGGAGGACACTGGAATTCACCCTTCCCCTAGCCCGTAACGATAGCCACCCAAGCCCTCAAGAAGACAACAGCTCATACTTCGAATATTTCACTTTCAGCCACAAATGCTGGAAAGGTTGTCTAAATGAAAGGTAAGACTCAGCAGATTTTGGCTCATATTGTCCGCAGAGACGGGCTCTTTCTGCAAGAAGCATTCCATCAGCACAGGGGGTGTTCGGTGCTACAAAGCGCACTCATCTGCAGGCTAAAAAGTGATTTACACCAGCAAATACAGAGCTCAAGGTGGGCAGCCCTCGGGGTGCTGGAGGCTCCAGAGGAGATTTCGCACACCTCTCTCGATCGTTAAGCAGCCAGCTTTGACTGAAGGGTGCTACTCTCTGCGTGGACTTTGAAGGCCAATATTAGGGTATGAGGGTCAGCTCCTGCCAACTCCAACCTCAGAGCCCTCACATCAGCGCGCCGCGAGCTGCTGCGCGTGCCAGGTTGCAAAGCAGCGGTAACCCAAGGTCACAGATGTCTCCAGCGTTGCCTCCCCTTCTCACTCACCTCAGTGGGCCTCTGAGGGGCCGGTTGTCACCCAGCTGTGGCCAGGGGAGCACAGGCAGCACATGGAGCTGTCAGCCTCAGCCTCCCGCAGTACTACCACGGTTAGATTTGGCAGTAAGTTTCTAGCCACGCACCAGGCTCACGTGGAGTGCTTTGGTATCAGCCTGGTTCCCAGACCCACATCTATCCGGCTCTGGTACTTTTGGTTAATTGCCTGCCATCCCGCTAACCTGGTGCCAGAACTTAACTAAACTTTCAGCCTCGGAGACAGAGGGTTCCTCTGGCTCAGAGTTTGAGCTCAAGGACCATCACAAGGCTATTCTGCCCGACTTGCCCACTCCAGAGGGGAGGGCAGGTTGATTCCCAGACCTTTCACCAGCAGCACCCGCACGGCCCTGGGCTTGCTGGTACCGTGTGCTGGGCCTGCCGGATTGTGGCTTCTCCCTGCAGAGCCAGAGAGGAGCAGGGCTTTCCTGCTCCAGCTTAGATAACAAATGCAGAGTCAGGCACCCTGGGCTTGTTGGGAACCTGCGGAGGACGAGGCCAGGAGCGCTGCTGTCTGGTTCCTGCCGGTGAATCATTATCTCTTTGCATTAGCTTTGCTCTTTCCGCAGTTCTTGCTCCCGAACGCCTGCTTGCTTCGCACAGGAATTGGTGTCACCTCCCATAAGGAAATGTCGACAGTGCGGCTGCCTTCCCAAATTCTGCACTCAGATCAGTCCCTCTGCTACTTTTTCAGCACTGAGCTGAGGACGTCGCTCTTGGTGAAAATAAATTCTTTGTTCAGATAGTTTTTGGGCTTTGCTCATGAACATAATGGCCAAAAAGCCTACTGTTTAAATCCCATTTTAAATCACTCTCAGAAGATTAAATGCTTTGGGGAACAGGCACACGTTCTACTCATTCTTCCCCCCAGACCATTCAGAGGCACATATTGCACCTATCGCTCTAGAATTAAGCATTCAGCCACCACAATGTCCTGACCATGTGTCTGCCAGCAACAAAAGACATGATTATGCAGATCTCTTTTCTATTTGGCATCGTTTCTGCAGCTCTGAAACAGTAAAGGCATCTCTCCTGCAGCCCCCTGAGCCGCACGGCGCATTAAATAAAGCTGCATCAGCTTTTCCTGGGGTTTGATTCTGCTACACGACCCTCCAACATCCCCACTTGCTGATTCCCAGCACATACACCGGCAGAAGACTTTTCTTTTGTTACCGTTGTCAAATTCAAGCGTCGGGTGGCAGGTAGGATAAGCAACAGGCACAGGCTGTTATTTCTGGCAGGCAGAAAGCTGGAAGACAAAGAGCCTGGCAGGCCAGTCCATCACGCAGAACTTGCCCCAGCTCCTCCCCACCACCTCCTGCCTTTCCCAAAGCACAGGAAGGTTATGTCCCCTCCCCAGCGCACAGACAAGTCGAGAGCCTGGGCTTCTGCCGTTCCCTGTGGGAAATCACTTCAGTTTAATAAATGACATTACAAGGAACATTTTTTTTCCCCCTGTTTAACCCATATTTGCCTTTCGGAATTCCTCCTGTCACATTGAGTTACAAGCCCTTGAACTGGGCAAAAGACTCCCTTTTCCTCCCTGAGGACTGTTCCCTCTGGATGGTAATATCCACCGTCCTTAGCCGTCCCTGCTTAGCTGAGCTACACATATTTGCCCTTTTCATCTTTTCTTGTAAGTCCTTCCAGCCTCTGATCATTTCGTTGCTCTTGTGTGACCTTTCCTCTGTTTTCCTGTGTCTTAGACTTAACTGCAGTACCGCTGATTAAAATGATAAATACCACGCTGCCTGACTATGTGGCTGCTCCCCCGGGTGCCTCCCACCCCTCCTTCCCATCTGGTGGTGAGAGAGAACCTCCTGGCAGCCCGGGGGGCTTTTCTTTGGCTGAATTCACGTTACGAAGGCTGACCTGACCAACCTCTGCCGCTCTGGGCCGCACTGCTGAGAGAGGAAGGAAAATGGATTCCCCTGTCCGGAGAAAAAAGCTCTCCAGGACCCTAGCTCAGCCGTCCGACTGAGGTGGAAATACGGACATAAGGCACCGGCTCTGGCAGGCAGCTCCGTGGCGGAGGAGAATAGTCACCTGGGGGGAAACACTGCCGGGCTCTGCACTTGGCGTGTAACATGGTGTGACAAAACGGTGCACGCAGGGAAACTCGGAGCGCTCCTGACAGCTGCACTGGCATTCCATGCTGTCCTATTTTGGGTTTGGGTTTTCTTCCTAAGGCTAGGAGGGGGGGAAAAAGGGGGGGAGGGAGTTCATTTCACTCCCTGTTTAAAGAAAAGACTATTTTAATAAGCTTTTGTGGTTTACCTAATTATTTTAACATTCAAGAAAAAAAAAAAAGGGGGAGTTTATGGTTAAACCATCAGGCACCACAATTGCAAAGGTAAAAGTAGCCGTGGCTATGTAATAGCTGAGCGCTTCGTGGTTTAGGCTTCATGCTCCAGTAGATAGGCAGGCACACAGACGAAAATTCAGGCAAGACCTGCCTTGTGTGACTGTGAAGCATCGGCACCAAGAGAACATCACGCAAGCTTCTGGAAGAGGGAATAAAGGCCCTCACCAAATGGTTAAGCTCCATTTTTGTTATACGTGCTTTTAACTTCAACAGCTAAATGACATATTGGCTCACAGCTGCTTTATTTAAAGTTTCATTGATCTTACTCTGTTGGGAGCTTATAATGAATACCAGACCCCATATCCCTAATATTTTCTATGGAGACAGGCAGAAGGAAAACACTTAAAACAAGGCGAGCTTTCTTTGAGAAGCAGGGGAGGCAGAGAATCCCCCTCAAGCATTAATATCCCCCTGCTCCCTCGGCAGACTAAAAAGGAAACACATAAAAGTTTTAAATAACCTTTTTCTGGTTATGGAACCCAATAAAAGCAGAAAAATATTTTGGGGTCTGGACCTTTTAAAAAAATAATCATATTTTATGTTTTTGAAAGTTTCAGAGGAAACTGCAACAATTACCCAGAAGGGCATCGTGTCTGAAGAATTTGTTTCCTCTCACGTAAGAAAATGACTCCCCATTGCTCCGGCAAAGAAAGCAGCTACCGCTGCTAACTGCAGGAGCAGATGATCACCCTGAGCAGCGGCAGAGATTTGCTTTCCCAGAGGCCATAAGGTCCCACGAACAAATTCCACACCCTCGCACTGAAGAAATCAGCAGGTTTTTGCCCGACAAAGCAAAAAAACCCCACATTCTACCACCAAGTCTTCTGCCAAGGGGTTTCTGGCCCAAGCCAGGCGAGTACGTTTAGGATGGGCTTGTGACCTTCTGCAGACACAAGTGGCAGGTTAGAGCCTGTGGAGAGGAGCAGCCTCGCAGCGCACCTCCTCGAGGTGGCTGTCTCTGGGTGCCCTGGTGGCAATGGCCCTGCTGCAGCACCGCTCACAGTCACCGTGGAACACGGGCTGGTTTAGACCAAAGGCACTGCTATTTCAAATTCTGTCATCTTGAGAGTCTCTTCTGGTTTAGGTGTCCTGGCAGGTACGTTTACCGGCTCCTTTTCAACTTGGTCACTGTTGCTGGCACCATTAAAGCCATCCTGGAGTGCTAATGGCGGGTTGTTTTAATAATAAGGAAGTCCAGCTTAGGAACAACAATTGCAAGGCCCCATTCTCGGGCAATCGTTTGACATTTCGCAAAGCCATCGCACCACATCTTAAAACCAGTCAGCTTCCCGGCTTCCCTGACCCTGCCACAAGGCTTCCCTAGTGTCTAACTGACGGTGGCGATCCTAATTGCTGGCCTAATCACTGCTAGTTTAGACCCATTTATCCCTGTGCCAGCACGCTGGTTTCTCACGTAGATTCGTTGTGATATTATCCCCCCCACACACACACACACACAAACTACCGTTATTTTGACTTTAAATATAAATAACCTTTTCTTTACCCCCACCCAAAAAGAATTCCTTTGGTTAGAGGAGCACATCTTCATTTTTAACTCCTAACCGGCGCCTCCTTGCCAGCGGACGTACGTGCAATTCGGGAAAGGCTGGGAATAGCCATCCCTCCTGGCAACCCCCGCGGTGACCCGGCGAGCGCCGGTCCCTGAGCTACGCGGCTCTTCGGTGGCCGCATCTCAAGCGCGGCGG
>VZSZ01007667.1:13740-107457 GCA_013398815.1 Ibidorhyncha struthersii | reverse complement strand
GGAAGACGCCACGGTGCTTTGCGTCCTCAAAAACTGATTTTTTAAAAAAAAAAAAAATCCCCAGTATCAAATGATGAAGATGGCTTCGTACAAACGCAGAACAGGGGAAGAAACAAAGAAGAAACATTTAAGCTCCCTGGATCGCGCCTAGTCGTCTGTGCCAATGGCAGGGGGAAACCACGAGGCGTTAATCCTTCGTTCTCAACTCACAGGGACCAGGACTGGCCCAACGACTGATAAACCAACCGCAACACCATCTCGCTTTGTTCCTTATTGCACAATTAAGCAAGAAAACCTCATTCCAGCACCTCAGAGGTACCCCAGCACCATGGGTCCCTGTGTCCAAACCCCTCCCACGCTCCACTCAGTTGCATTTTTACCACCTTGTTCTGGAAAACCTAATTTTGCTGTCAAAACACAGCAAAGAAAGCTCACCTCCCCGAAATGACCCTCCCAGAGCTCCCACTGACCGGCCTTGCACTGGGAGCAGCAGGGCCTCCATCTGATTCCCCCGGGCACGGCCCTCACTGGTTTACCTCAAACTCCGCCACGAGGCAGAATAAGAAAGCGATTAGGTAGCAGGTGTCGCCTTTGGCATTACAGCTTCCACCGTGAAGAGGATCAATAGCTCTGAGTTACCTTTTCAGTCATTCCCTTTGGGGCAGAGCCTGCGCTGGAATAAAAGCCGTCCCTCGGGGCGATGGCTGGATCGCCACATGCAGAAGAAAGACAAGCTCTCAGCTAAAGCGGAGGTCTAGAAGCAGATACACTGAAGATGTCATTAAGAGCGTTTGTTTCCCCGTCTGCAGCACAGCCCCTGGTATGACCCGAAGAAGGTTACTTCAGGTTTCTGTGCCTTGTTTTCCTCCCTCCCCATCAACAGGGACAACGTGGGCCTTCCCACCCACTGAGATGCCATAAAGATAAGTTCAGTTATTTGTAAGGCTGTTGAAAATGCATTAGAGAAGCACAAGAGAAATACTCAACTGTTTCAGTAACAAACCAAATATTTTAAAACTTTCTGGAGGGAGCAATTATTTGGAGCCAGGTTACATTTGCGAGGAGAGACATAGATTGTAAGACGGTTTATGGAGGTGACTCTGCCCCTCTGCTCTGCTCTGCTGAGACCCCACCTGGAGTGCTGCGTCCAGCTCTGGAGCCCCCAACAAAGGAAAGACACAGACCTGTTGGAGCAGGTCCAGAGGAGGGCCACGAAGATGATCAGAGGGCTGGAGCACCTCTCCTATGAGGACAGGCTGAGAGAGTTGGGGTTGTTCAGCCTGGAGAAGAGAAGGCTCCGGGGAGACCCTATAGCAGCCTTTCAGTACCTAAAGGGGGCCTACAGGAAAGCTGGGGAGGGACTTTTTACAAGGGCATGTAGTGATAGGACAAGGGGGAATGGCTGCAAACTGGAAGAAGGTAGATTTAGATTAGATATTAAGAAGAAATTTTTCACTTTGAGGGTTTAAGACACTGGAACAGGTTGCCCAGAGAAGTTGTGGAAGCTCCATCCCTGGAAGTGTTCAAGGCCAGGCTGGATGGGGCTTTGAGCAACCTGGTCTAGTGGGAGGTGTCCCTGCCTATGGCAGGGGGTTGGAACTAGATGATCTTCAAGGTCACTTCCAACCTAAACCATTCTACGATTCTATGGTTACAACTTTGTTCTGCAGAGCTGAACCCAGGATCATAAATCTCTTGGAAACAGCCATTAGAGGGACATTGCTGCCATCCTGCGCAGGCGGCTCATGGAGATGAAGGGAAGTTGTTTGTGCAAGACCGCTGTCCTGTCCCTCCCACAGGGAGCCCCACGCTGCCCTGCAGCACCCAGGGACGGGAGCATGAGGTGGGAAACCCAGCGCTGTCGTCCCTTGGGTACCAGGCTTCTGCCTTTGGCTCCCATCAGGCTTGTCCAAGAGGGCTTCGTTGCCTGAGTTTTCCTCCCCAGGAAAACTCTGCTACTCCCAAACCTGGCTCCTGGTCTCCTCAACACAAGGAGACCTTAAAGATGCACACTACATACTTTCTAAATCTGGATAGCAAGTCAGCCCTCCTTAAGGGAGGGCCTGCTGGTGCAGAAGCAAAATCCAGCTGTGTGCCAGCTGTGGCCAGCAGCTCTGCCCCAGCCTTGCAAAAGGCATCCTCACCTGCTATTTACCTGTAAGGAGGGATGTGCACCACCACTGCCAGGTCTCCAACCTGTCCTTCTACCACCCCTGTCTGCCCCTGGACCGCAGGGAGGTGGCAGGCGCAGGGGCAGGAGCAAAGCTAACGACACGCACACCTTGTCAGACAGCGGTGGCGAGGGGAGGGACACCCACCTTGGCACTCTCAGGTATCCAGAGCATGCTCCAGCCCGCTATGGCTCCCTCCTCCTTCCCTGAGAGCATCAGCCCTGTGTCCAGCAGCACCCAACTGCCCCAGGGATGCTGCGCGGTGGTCTGGCATGTGTGGGGACAGGGAGAGCCCGTCTGCCCTATGAAGCGGGTCCCCCGTCCTCGCCTGGCATCCAGGGGCCTGGAAGACAAAGCCCGCTTGGCCAGGCAAAGCTGCTAAACACAGCGCGGTCCCAAACACTCACCACCCCCCGTCCCCCTCCAAAGAAGCTACATGGAGATGTGAGCCGCGTGCCTGCAGAAGCAGCCAAGGAGACAAGGGTGTTTGTGCCCTGAACGCCACTGTTGGCACCACTCTCCGCCCTCTTGCCCCAAAATCTGGTTTTTTTCATGGATGTAAAGTGAAAAGCCCGAGCTGTGTCACGAAGAGCCACCCCGAGCTCAGCATGGGCCAGACAACAGCGGGCTGCCAAGGGACAACCACCTCGCGCCGAGGTGCCCTCGGGGCTCTTTAGCTCTGCTGTGTCCCGGCCCAGGTCTCACTGAAGGTTAAAGTGAGGAATTTGCTGGGAAACGTCACCCTCCTGCAGAAGGGAACAGAAGGAACCGGGAAGTCCATTATCTGCATTTGTCCATCCCTTCCCCTGTGCCGCAGGATGTCGGCTTGGTGCCGAGAGAGACCTCTGCAGTTTTGCCAAGTACGGCAGCAGATGAGGGAGGGGGGCTGGCAGCGTGTCCCCGCCAGACCCTGCTCCCTTCTCCAGGGACAGCGCCCGTAAGGGGCCCTTCTGCACAGCCCTGGTGGGTGAGGAGGAGCGCCCACACACTCGCTTTGTGAAGCGTGGGGCTTGTTGGCGCACGGCCTGCCGGCATCCTCCCGCTTGCAGGAGGGGGAATCCTGCATTTCGTGACGCCCTTAAAAACAGGGCAGTGGGTGGTGCAGCTCTTAAAGCAGGGGACGTTTTCGGCAGGGGCAAAGCTACAGTACATCAAGGGACGATTTGATAACACAGTCCCTCCGCAAAGCTTTCCAACCGTGGCGCTGAGGCAGGCAGCAGCCAGGGGCAGTGAGGAAAGGCTCCAGATGTGCTCCGTCCTCTTAAAGAGTTAAAGCACATGGTTGTTATGGGGCTGGTGTGTCCATGGCTTTGTGTTCCTGGAAAATCCACGCGTACAGAACATCCTGTTTGGGAGCCGGGCAGTATAGCGCGCCGGCTGGCAGGACGCCTGGTAAGGGCAGGAGCCCATCTATCCCCTTTCCCAAGCAAGTTTCTCAAAGCGGCTTTGTGGCGGGGTCGATGCCTTTGTGGCGGGGCTGCTTTTCCGGAAGCGGAGGTGTTCCTGCGAGCCCTGGCCTTTCCGCCCCTCAGCCGAAGGGCCAACTGTTAAGGAGGGTTTCCCAGACCACCCACCTCAGGCCGGCTTCCCTCAGGCTTGGCTCCCACAGCCTTTTCTCCTTGCAGGCGCAAACCAGAGGTGACAAATTATTTCCAAAGTGTCTAACAGATAAGAGCCGCAGAACAACAAGAGAGGCGCATTCCTGGCTGCCAGAATGGCCGTAGTAGCAGACCACAGCCCAGTGAAAAATAGTAATAATTTAAAAGTAACTCCTGGAGGCCACCACCTCCCGCATGCCAACTGTCTCCTACAGGAGGGCAGGCACAGGCCACCGAGCTCCAGTTTCGCAGTGGCAAAACTACAGTAAGGTCAGCTTGCTGGGTGGGAATAATTTAAGGAATAAATGGAAATGGGAGGAATGCAGATGTCACCCCTTCCCTTCTCTTTAACCTGCCTGTTTCTCCACAGAGGGAAAAACCCCATCTATGTGAGTATATAAAAATCTCCTAACAACTTTAAGGACTTTGCATTGAACAAGTTGGCCAAAAGGATCTCCTTCTCCTCTTCACCTCTCCTCCCCTTTCCCATTACGCTACCGATAGATTTCCTTAAAAGAAAGGAACATTCATTAGTTCACTTACCTCAAAGGGCAATGTTACCTTAGGTCTTTGAAGCAATACAAACAATAATAATAATAGAAGAGGACTGCATATAGCACTAACAGAACAAAGGGTGTCCATTCCGCTGCAGTTTCTGCTTCTGCCATCCTCCCGGTGCAGCACGGCTACGCAGAAGAGGAAGAGCAGAGCCTGCACCCACCCTCACCCCAGCACTGTCTACACACACACACATTTGAAAGATCTCTCCAATGCTGTCCTGCTGCCCTCTTTGGATGAGTATTTTGCCAATGAGAGCTATCTTCCCTCTAAAAATAACATCTCTTCCTATAGATACTGTTCTCCTTACCTAGTCTCCAAGATTAATTAGCCGTTTACTACATTCACCTCTTCTTCCTCTCTGAAGCTCTCTGATGCCATACATCATCCCTTTAAACCCTTCTCCCCACTCCCCTTTCCCACCCTCAGCAGCTTGGCCACCCTCCCCCAGCTCACCATTCCCAAGGGCCCACCAACGCACGGAGACACGGCAGCAGCTATCGGCCGTTGGTGCCGCAGTCATCAGGGCAGTTCCCAAGCCCTGTAAGGAGCGTGCTGTGAGAAAACCACGCAGCTGGTTCCAACACTTCCCAAAAACGCATGTCCTCTCCTTACATCAAATCCAGACCCAACCTCATTCCCTCCTTGAGGCCTCCCAGTGGCTCTCATCCAGCCCGTGTCTCCCAACGCCATCAGCCCCTCTTGCTTTATCGCTGTCGCCTTTTCTCCTTGTGCACAGACCACACATTTCCTACCGCTGCTGTGGCAGAGCCAAGCAACTGCCCCGTCCTCCTCCTCCCAGCTCATATCCTTCCTCACCATCGCTGACCCCTCATCGCTGCTTGCTCCCGACTCAGACCGCACAGACTATGTTTTATCTGGGGGGGGGGTAGAGGAAGGGAGAGAACACCTGGAGGGGTCTTTCCCCGCCACAGCGGTGAATGGCCACGCCGGCACACACAGCTATAGAGAGCAAAGGCAAACAGACGCCTCGCCCAGCCTCACGCAGCAAACCCGCACGTTACACCAGGGGACTTCACGTGGAAGGCTCTGCACCACCGCAACGTATTCACTAACGATCTGCTCGATCTCCAGCCCATAAGGCCCAAGCAGTTGAAAAAAAAAAATACACAAAAGATTACAGATTCACTTCAAAAGAACTTTTTTTTAATTTAGAAATGCAGTTATATACATAGAACAATTAAATTAAACTTTGTACAAATATTAAAATACTATCTTCACACCCACTGCAATGTACAGGATACCAGAAAATATATATAAAACAAAGCAAAATAAAACTGATTGAGTGACATCCTGCACAGCGTCAATTATGGTTTTGTTTTTAAATCCCACATATATATGGAGTACCATTCTGCAAATAATTCCATAGTGGTGCAATTCAGATAAAAAGAAAACACATACAGGAAAGAAGAAAAGATTAATGCACAAAGGCAATCAAGCTCCCCTCGCATTTGCATCAGCGACTACCAGCAGTCTACCCACCGCATCACAGGACGTCTGCTTCATGGACAACTTTGCTTTGTTTTCTTTTGGAAGGAAGCAAATTTGAGTATCAGAACTAAAACCTTTTCCAGCGCAATTCAGTTGCCTCTGTCCTTGCTTACCCCAGGGCAGAAGCAAAAGCACAACTTACAGAAAGCCTACGCAGGGCATCAGTAGAACCCATTTCTGGCGGGTACGTACATCCACACATCATCTGCAGAGGGCTGAGTTTGGAAGCCGTGCTGAGCACAGGGCCCTGAAGAGAAGTGTGGGAAGCGGCGTGCTCTGTCCTGGTGTGGAAGGGCAGGAGGAGGGGATGGGGGACTGGAAGGGGGGCTTATTTCCTATATAAAAATATGCTTTAAAATGAAGCCTGCTCTAGGAAACCTCTCTGCGCTTTCAAAGCGTATCACAGAGTATAAATGTTTTCTAATGAAGTTTTTCCTGCAAAGGTGTTCACAAAGAGCAAGTTCAATCTGCAGTTCCCTGGTAAGGACTGAAGGGCGAGAACGGGGTGAGGCAGGATGTGCAAAATGGATGGGGTTTATTGCATTTATATACAGAAACCAGAAAGTGAAAATGATTTAATAAGTTATCTGGATAGAGTAATAAGGCAGATTTTTTTTTTTTAAACACCTGCTATCAGAACAGTGAAACCAGGCTCTGCAAGCATGTTCTAAAAAGGTCAGCAAGGAAATCTCAGTGTGTCCAACCAGTTGTGTGTCAATTTTTTATTTATTTTTTTTTTTTTATAGCAAGCATGCTGGTGTCTGCTAAATCATTTAAACAAAGCACAAGCTTCCTTCCAACCTGGCCACGAATGCATTAGCCCATCAGCCTGCAGCATAGCGCTGTTTTCAGTCACAGCTCTTCCTTACCCCCCACCTTGTGTTCCCTTTTCCATGCTGCAAACAACTTCATACCAGATTATTCCCAACAACTAAGCCTGTTGCTTTCTTAGCCCCATTCCTCAGTATTGACCCAACTCATCCACCTCTGGGAGCATCTTAGGATGTTGCCTCCCAAAACAAGCAGAACAGATTTCTTCCTAATACATCTGACTTCTCTATGTGCTGAAAGGCCAAATAAAGGCTGCAGATGCATTAAAAGAATCAGCACATTGGAGCCGAAAGGTGAATGAGAAACCTCAGGGGAGACGTCCAAAGGGCAAAAAAATGAGCAGCGTGCTTGCTGAGTAAGCATTCTTCTACACAGAAAGTTCCCTAGTGGTTAAAAAGAACCCAAAAAGCATAAAAATGCATTAAGCTCTTCTTCCTCCCAAACTCATGAAGTTTTCACTCAGCAACAACTCCACAGGCTTACATCCTGCAGCACATCCCTCCTCCAGACTCCATTTTTTTACCTCTTCTACAGCTAACGATGAGGAGATGCACCTGAATGCACAAAATCATCTCTCTCACCGATGCCGCTGACCCACTTCACAGTGGCGGGAGGCTGTGACACAATCCAAGCTGGGTCATCATTTGAGCTGAGCTCCATGATGCCGATCCGCACAGGAGACTGCCCCACTTGCCCACGGGCTGACAGCTTCGCTTTCTGGTTCCCTCAGACTGGTCCAAGTTCTGCAACGCCTGGGCTGTGAACACTGCAGTAGGTTGCCTTTTTTTTTTTTCTCCTTCAAAAGAACCCTACACAACTGAAAGGGAGCGAGGAGGTTTTTTTTATTGCACATAGTACTCTGAATTTCTGAAATGCCCTTTTAATTTTTTAACCTATCAGGCTCCGAAAATAACAGAAACCTTTAAAATAAGTGCTATTTTATTTTTCCAATGTAATTAAATCATTTTAATGTTCTTGAATATCACAGGATCCAGCGTGTATGACAGAACACGAGATGATTATGTCGGGAGTGTTTAACAAGAAAAAATGCCTCCTTTTAAATTCTTTTGCTAGTCACAGGTGTGGAAAAAACAGTAAGGAGGCTGTGGCCCCATCAGAAAAAAAACGCTAAAACAAAAGCCGGGGGGGGGGGGATAACTTTCTGTGTTACATCTTTCAAGGCTGAGCCCCTGTGTTACCCATCCACCACACTGAGATCCAGGCTGCATCTACCTCCAGCAACAGCCAGAGGGGACACTCTTTGCTCACCACTAGTGAACCTGAGACAGAGCAGAGCTCACAACTGAGATGTCTTTAAGCCTCAGCCCTTGCTCCTGAGAGTGAAGACAGGACTGTGCAATTTAGCTTTTCCTAAACCTCTGCCCAAAAGACTTCCCAATCCTTCAGCCTCTGCAGAATGAAAACAAACATGAATGAGTAACAACCACTTGATCATCACCAAAGTGAGGCCTTGCTCCCCCCTCTTTCTCCCCCTTGAAAAAAAGTTGCCAAGAAGACATCTCTCAAGTTCCTCCCCGGCCATTCTGCCTCATTTTGTATGAAAATAAACTCTAAAGCTGAGAACTTGGGCAAGAGGAACGCGATGCCCCCAAACTGGTTTTCATGTTCTGGCTTGCACAGGTCCTCGGGGCTCGTTCCCACAAGTGTTGCTGCAGGGGACAGGCTCTTCTGCAAGCGCTGGAAGCATCAGCTGGGGTTACCAGTCAGCACAGCAGAGCCAGGCCTGAGTGCTGCTGGTTTGCCCTTGCAGCAAGCTCACAGAAGCTGCCTGTTTATGCCTGATCACAAGACCTATGCTTGCATATTTCCCTCCACCTCCGCATTTCCCCCCCGCTCCTTAGTAAAGCCTTTTCCCACAGTTTCTGTAAATTAAACAAAATTAAAGCACTGCCTCTTCTGTGCAGCTTGCTTCCTCCTCTTCCCCACCCAAATTGAATTTTCTCTCCCAAGCCGGCAGCTGCTTGCTTTACAATAGCAGAGAGAGGAGGGAGGGCCACACGGTACGTGCTCTCTGCTGGCGGAGCAAGTGCTCGTCCAGGGCAAGGTCAGACCTCGGGATCAGCTTCCAGCTTCATTGGGGGCTTCTCCCACCGTCCCGGTGCTAACACTGGCTTAAAAGACTGTCCCTTGCAGGAAGGCAGCACGTACCCGACTTCTACACCTTGATTGCTGAGGGTCTGTTTGAGTAGACAGGACCTTAAATACATAAAGGGCAACTCCCTCCTGCTCCGAGCTGGTAATGTAGCAAGAAAGAAGTCACATTCTTCCCTCTACACTCCTTCAGCCTTACCACTACACACACTCGGTCCCTCCCCATCTGCCCTGATGAAACCAGAGAATGAGACAATTTGCTCAAGCTTAGACTGTTTCCAAGGTAGGTGGTAAAAACTTAAATACAAACATTCCCATGCTTATTTTTTAAAATTCCAATAGCAGATGTGTAAACAACATTCGCCCTTTACCGCACTTGAAGCTGAGACATCCCAACCCACTGTAAAACAACATGGGATGTTCATCATCCAAACTGAACAAAAAATAGCCAAACTGGATTTATCAAATCCTTGTGTTAATGCAAGGTAACATGAGCAATAGGGAAGGAAGTTTAAAATACTGTATTTTTAAATTAATACCATCCCTCTAAAACAAGGATAGGGAAAATAGGATTCTTTTATCCACAGGCACACGCTGTCCCAGGTGTCCTGGGATTTAACAGCTAACAGGGAACAGGAACATGGCTGGATACCATGGCCAATCCCCATTTCCAAGAACTGGAGCTAAGCCACAGCAATTTTATATCTAAAGGCATTGAGCCACTTTTACCAAGTGCTCTGATGGTATGTTCCTGAAACAACAAGGATGAGGATGGTGAGGATCAAAAACCAAAAGCAAAGCAGCAAAGCCAGCATCCCTATTTACCTGTATATTGCCACATGATGTGTAAGGCCATGTCATTTTGCTCCTTCAACTCACATAAAAATTTAGCAGCTTCGCACAGGGCAAACACTCCCCTAGTTACTTCAAGACAGTTATGACAAGGTACACGCATCTAAGAAAACAACCCTTCTTGCTGAAACCAATCCCAGGGAACACAGTGTCCAGACCTCACCAGTGAAGAACCTTACAGCCACCACAACGCTCTTGCGATAGGATCGCGTCCCCAAATGAACGTGGCTTCCTGCAAAAAGAGTGTCCTGTTAACAGCAGCCAGGATACTCTGACCTGCTATACATAACTGTGGGGGGCAGAGGTATACATATTTTTGGATTTTCTTTTACCTGCTACTAGAATTCAAAACAATCTTCAAAACTTAGGTCCAGGGATAAGATATGGTGTCCTCTGGCACTGCTGTCAATGTAGCCACCATTCCCTCACAGCAACAGGCAACTGTGTTATATTTAGGAGAGTCTGTACAAATGCTGCACAAGGAAGAAGCCCTTCTCTGTGGGCCCACTGAAGCCCATTAGGATAAAACAGCAGACTCCTGCTGTATGAAGCTAGACACACTACCCTCTGAGATGGTAGCTACCCAGGATTCAAGTACCAAGATACCTAGTGTGGCTGGAAAGGTAGTTTGGGATTGCGCCAACAGCACTGGCCATTCACTACCTATGGGCATTTTTTCTCTTGACATTTTCAAACACCTGAACCACTTCCAGATTACATCTGAAAAGCGTTACCTCTGCCTGAAGACCTGATCAAAAGGAAGCTAAGCTTCAGTGCAGACCCACCCGAATTGAAAAAGCTTTGAGACATACAGCTTATTCAGAAGAGCAGGGCCACAAATTTGATTCCAGTCCTGCTGCCTCAGTGAATGGGGCTAACTCCTAGGTTAACACAGGGCTGGTCCCTGTGTTAACACAGGCTGAAAGTCCCCTCCTCCAAGCTTTCTGGACCCTACTGACCACAGGCCATTCTAGAACCTAACATCAGGAGCTGCTCTGGCACCAGACCAAAGCTGAAAGGGTTGGTTTATTGGCAGTACAGTCCCAGCCACAGCTTCTAGAAACACAGCATAACCAAGTGGGCTGCACAGGTAGAGAAGGAAGGAGGAGACAAAAGCGATTTTCAGGAATGGACTCCTGCAGAGATGGTTTTTGAGAGGGTCAGAGGGCATTCCTACACGTTGCACTTCTCAGCCTTCAGCGCTCCAGCAATTCTCAATGAACTGTTATTGCACAGCTAAGTTGTCACACAGCCCATCTCATCTGAGGCGCTTCTAGACATCACAAGCTGCCCCTTCACTGGGATCCCTCCCAAGCCCAGCTTCAGTCCCAGTGAGGCGTTTCGTCCTGCCCTATCACAAAGAGGATGCTGGAAGAAGAGCCTGTATATGTACATGTATATATAAACTGTGTCTGCACCCAGTGAGCAAGTGGCTTTAGCCCCTGGTCTCTGGGCAGCAGAAGGGCTAGAGAGGCTGATAAGCTGCAACAAGCCGGTGTGAGGAGGAGAAAGGCACGAGAAAAGAGCAGCCCTTCAGAGGCTGCTGTCAAACATCTGGCTGGGGAAGAGGAAAGAAGAGCTCAAATCCACTCTGTTCCTTGAGCCCCTGATGCAGATGGAATGGGGAAGCCAGCACTGCACCAACCCCACTGGTGCATCCAGGAGGCAACCTGGCGACATCCTTTGGATCTTCAGCTGAGGGCGGCTCTGCTTGGAGGTATCCAGGGTACAGCTCGCGAGGACGGGGAAGGCTGCACAGAGTGCTTCTGTTCCGAAGGCAAGGGGAGGGGAGGAGGAAGAAATCCAAGAAGGAGAAGGCTAGACAGACACAGCAGGCCTCATGCTTCCTTCAATAAGGGAATATCTGAATGGTGGGGAGAAAAAAAAGAAAAAGTAGTCAAACTTCTGCAGTTAAACACACACAAAAAACCCCTACTGTCAAAACCAGACAGGCTCCCACAATGTTACAATACAGTGGTCTTCCTGTCATCACAACACAGCAGAAGGGACCTCTGGAGGGCTCTGCTGCAGCCTGCCCCGGAGAGCAGGACCATCGCCAGCTCCAGCCTCAAAAATCTCCAAGGACAGAGACTCCATCACCTCTCTGGGTGCCCATCTGGTCCCGCACTACTCTCCTAGAGCAAAATATTATCCTAATGCCCAGTCTGAACCTGTCAAGGTACAGCTTGTGGCCACTGCCCCATATTATATCATCTGGCTGAGAAGAGTTTAGCTTCACAGTCTTTTCAACTCCCTGCAATTGTAGTCAATTGTTGGCTTCGTCCTCAGCTGCTTCTTCACCAGAATAAAGAAGCCCAGCTCCCTCAGCCACTCCCCACAAGCCCCTGGCTATCTTGGCAGGCCTCCAACAGAGCCTGTCCAGTTTCTCCACACCCCTCTTGAACTGGGGGTTCCACAAAAAGATACAGTATTCCCAGCAAAGCCTCACCAATGCTGTTTAAGGGAAGGTACTAACTTCGCTTAAGAAAAACATCCCTTCTTCCCTGTGACCTCATCAATCTTTTACTTCCTTAAAATGCCCAAGACATGCTTCTTACTGTGACAGGGATGAAGAAATGCAACACTGAATACCAGGACTGAAGAAATGCAACCTCCTCCAGTAGCTGCAGCTTCCTTACCTTTGGGCCATAAGCACAAGCTTTATGGTCCCTCCTGCTGCAAGGGGCAATCTCTACTGTACAATAAGCCTTAAAGACAATACGTGTTTCAGGCAGTTATAAAAATGACACAGTGCAGAGGCAACAGCCTCCAATTTCTACACTGCAGACATTTTTTGTTAAGCTTCACTTTTGAATTTCTGCTGTTTACGTACTTAAGGTTTAATGCCCATCTCAGGACATGTTGCTATTTCTGTCCTTTAACAGAAATCCCCTTTCACTGGTTTTACTGCAAGGGTTCTGGATGGCATTACAGCAGCTGCAGGGCTTGACACCGTGGAAAGGAGTAGATAGCTCATGCCCTGAGCTATCTACAAGCCAGCTACACTTCTTGCCTAAGACACAGCAGTCTCTGCAGAAGCAATCTTAAGCTGCAGCTTCACATCAGCTCTAGCATTGTAACACCACTCCTTCAGGGCAGAACAACAGTCAAGAATGCAAGATGCACTGACTGTTTAACAGACTTGCCCCTCTGCCCCGTACAGTAAATTCACACACATCCCTTTTAGGTCGTCTTGCATGCCAAGGCTAGGGCACTATATGCACTGTGGCAGTAAACTGCTTACTAAAACAGTCTGGAAATGAAAGAGCCCAAGTATCACAAAGGGTTTGTATTCCAAGCATATCCTCCCACTCCCACCAACTTGTTTTCCATGAACACAGCTATTTTACTGCATTTGCACTATGATGCTGGAGGACGGCATTTCTCTGCAAATCCTTTGCTAAGACAAGAGTGAGCAGCAGAACCCCAACAGTCTTTCCAGACTGCTCCGGGTTCCCAGCCTGAGAGGACTGCATACTTCAGAATAAGGTATTAAATACTACTCGTGCAACTAAGTTGCAAAACACACCATGGAGACTGGGACACCTCCTCTCAAAAGCTCCTCTGATGCCTGATATACATAGGGGCATTCCTTGCCATTTTCATCCTAGGTGGTAGTCAACTGCAGAATGTACTCTTATAGGGGTCTCATTCAGTGCTCCTTGCTCAAGTCACGTACCATCTGTGTATTCCTCGGAGGAAGTGAGTGATAAAAGGCTCTGTATGTCACTGCTTTCTGAATCTTGGACCTCTTTTTGTACGGGTCTACTGCTAGCCATGCCAGCTACCCAGGAAGAGGTAGCAGCCTGATGCACAAGAACAGTTTCAGAGCGCTGAGAGCCACTGGCTTCACACAGTCCAGAATGTCCAGGGGCTTCATCTTCTCTTTCAAAGCTGTTGAGAGCCCCTTGGTCCTGCTGCTGCATCTCTCTGGCTCCGTTCTGCCCAGCTCCCTCTGAGAGCACAATCTGCACTCGGGAGTCCGAAGGTGGAATGCAGTTCCCTGCGCTGCCATACACCGCTTCTTCATAGGACGGCAAGGCCACTTGGACACCATCCACCACAATAGAGACCTGATCTCCAGACACACCTTGGTCTCGCCTCAAAAAAAAGAAACAAAGAGGAAGGGGAGGGGGGGGAAAAAAATATCCAGTTGAGCATTTTTATTTTTATATGTTACTGAGAACTCTAGTAACCTCCCACAGCAGAACTCTAATGCTCACCATTGACTTATTTAGGGGAGAACAGAGAGAAACATGAATGGTGGTTTAACAAGGTCAGGCCACTATGGCCTTGCATCCCTACTGTGAATTGCCATAAACATGAGCAGGGGCTGTAATTCACAGTGCCCAACAGATTTAGCAGCAAGAGCTGAAAACATTACAATGCCTCCCCACCTCACCTGCCTCCACAGCTAAATCTGACAGAGATCGTGACTCAGAGCCCTCCGCTGTCACAGCCTGCACATAATAAAGAGCTCTGACCACCACTGATTTCAGATTGTTACACTGCTATATTCTGCAACACCCAGCGCTGCTGCCTGTTCTGCCACCTTTGCTGCTGGTGAGATAACCTCTGGCAGGGTGGAGCAGACAGCTCTTAAGTTGGCACAGTGTGAATCACCTAGGCTCATGACTTAGAGTCCCAAGATTGAATTTTTCTTTTCCAGTGGTTTCGACTTCTTCAGAAAAGGGCACACGCCGGAGCCTCACCTCGCAACCTCCCCACTGCTGGACAGCCGTGTCTCTGCTCTTATTTAAGGAGTACAAGTAGCTGATTCGGAAGAGAGTCTCCACAGTGACTTTGCTGACCTCAGCTGGCAGCAGTGTTACAGCTGAGTCCCTCTTCTCATCTACAAACCCAGGCCAGGAGGGTTCTCCTCCCATAGCACGGAATGATGGCAGATTTGCACGTGTATCTAATCAGCAGTACTATCAGAATTTGTGTCTATAGGATTCACAAACAGACTGGGGGAGATAGATACATATGCCCAGACACAGCCTTTGGCAGCTATCCAAGGCTAGAAGAGGCAGGAGATTGATCTATAGCCAGACTAGCAGCATCATAACTTTTCATATTCAAGACCATGGAAAAACAGCAAGGAAACCACTCATCAGATGGCATATTAGAAGGGGGACTCCAGCTGGGTATTGCAGACGACTATTTCAGACTACTGCTAGACCATGAGGCAGAGGTGCCACTGAGGTGATTACAGCAAGAGCAGAGAAGCGAGCAGTTAAGTTGGTCCAAAACGAAGGCCTAAACCAAGTACCTTAATGGGTTTCTTCTGCAAAGAAACAGGATGCCTCTGAGCCCCTCCAAACCCCAGCTACACTTACCTGCTATGATGGAATGACTTCAGCTTTGGCTGCAGCAAAACAAACAGCACAACTAAGAGCAGAATCAGGGCGACGGAGCTTGCTGTGGAGGCTACTATGGACAGCGTGGGTACTCCAATTGTTGGGGGAGAGTCCTTTTCTACAAAACCAAGAGGAACACAAGGTAAAACGATCCACTCCCTTAAATCACTGCATAGGGACAGAAAAACAGCCATATTGCCTGCCCTCTGGAGCTATACACAAGTGCACATGTGAGGAGCCCAAATTTCCCCACACAGTCAAGGAACACCAGCTATCTCATAGAGGACAGTTCAGAGCTCAAGCTGACACCTCTCCACCAGCTGTAAAGGGAATCTAAAACAAAACATGCACATACAAGGGTCCTTTGGAAAAACACAAGGCAAACAGAAAAGCAGTGCAAGCAGGCAAGGGGAACTGACAGATGGTGGTAAGGGTCATGTTATATATAGATCTGGCTGAGCAAAAGCTAAAAAACATCCTGATGTCATCATCAAGGCAAATAATTGTCTAGCACAAGAAGCAGGATATTTTAGGCCAAACAATAGGAGAAGTTCCAAATAACGGGTTTTCTTGGCTAATGGAACAGTCTCCCAAAGGAAGAGTCACCTGGCTGGGTATATTTAAGACACAAGTATTCAGTTTCTCTCCCACACAAACATATGCCAGGGAACAGAGAAGGAAGGCAGATGTTGCTTCAGGATGCTGAGTTTTCAGTGTTAGATACATGTGCCCTGTTCACATTACTCCTTCCTATCCTTCCTCAGCTGTGCTGTGTGACTGTATGCTAACCAGTTTGGCTTGTAAAGGTCCCTTGCAAGACAGGAATAAATTGGGAGTGGAGAGGGAATGGCCTGGAGTTGGTATTGCTAAGCACTGCATATCATGCCTAGAATGCTACATTAGTCCTTTCACTTCCCTAGAGCAAGTAACTGTTGGTATATATGTTGCCTCTGTCCCTAATTTATGTCTTTGGTAGAGATCTGAAAAACCTTACTTCCCCATCGGCAAATACTAGCGGGCATTTCACATTCAAGACATTCCCATGTATCAATTCCTCAATTCCTTTTTGCTACATTCAACACATTCTTCGGGAGCACAGGTCTCAAACTGCAGGGGGATGCAGGACACCTGCAGGTAGGGATGAGAAGAGCAGCATTCAAACAGAAGAAAAAAGCTGGAAGACCACTTTTTAAGACTACAGCCTGAAATCTATGCCCAAAAAAGGCATGTAAGCTGTAAGCAAGTTTGCATTTTCTGTGTCTTGAGGACAAACCTATTGGTTCAGTTGTTTTGAACTTGTTTTCCTGAAATTTTTGAGAAGCAGCTTGACTCGTCCCCAGGGAAAAACAATGTTTGGTATGTTTTTCCCCTATGGCAAATAGGGTTCAGTAAAGATTTCCATTTTCAACACTACTCAGGGCACCGAGTACACTGACAGGGTAGAGGGCAGGCAAATAGAGGTGCTCTGTTTCCAGCATCAGTACCCGATGCTGCAAAACTGCTCACTATCCAGGGTACACTCCAGCATATTCACCATCTCATATTCCAACAAGATGCTCACTAACTCATACAATAAACTGCCAAAAGGCTATGGTGCTGACAGGCGTAGAGCTACACAAAACATCTGATAACTGCTAGGGATTTCATTTACTCTATATGGAGCAGTTGGGATCTCATCCATTACCAGTCATTTTAAGACCTACTGCCTTTCTCTCTACAGTTTCCCACCTTCTCCCCCTTTTAGCCCTGTGAAAGAGACCCTTCAGCTAAACCTCAGCTGTCTCTGACCCTGACCTGTTGTTTCAAAGCCTCTGCTGTCAAAGTAATAGCTTTTTCACTGGGTCAGACTTTTAAGGCACCATATTTTTTAAGGCCACTGATCCTTCAGGATGCTAAAGGAATCTGAGGGATTGCTGCTCATCACAACACAGTCTCTTCAGACATGATGTAGACCAAGTGCCACCATGCAGGAATGCAACCCAGAGAACACTATGAAATAGCACAGCTTTGTTGTCCAGTCTGGGTGCAGCAAGAAGAAAGGGGACCACTATGGAAAGGAAATTTATGCTGAATTTGAAAAGCCTCTTCAGGATCTAGTTGCTGCCAGGTAAACTCCCAGTTCCTTTCCTTATACATCATAGGAAGGGGCTATTGGAGTGGCTGTGACAGACACTAAGAAGACAGTGTCTTTGGGACGGGACAGGACAGGATGTTCCAGAGATCACAGACACGCAGTGAGCTCCATAAAGAGCTTGAAGAAGGTGCTCCTATGTTTTCTTCTAAGCGAACACATTTTGCTTTATGGATTACGAGACTTAATCAGAGAGTGTACATCTTGCTGACTCAGGATGACTGAGCAGTAAGACTCTATCAACAAGCCAAACTTGAAGAGGGGAGGGAGTTCTCCCTTCATCCAGCATGCACGCTTTTAAAACCAGAAGAGACATAGGCAAACTAAGAGTTGTATGATGAACATTTTCCTGCAAACCTTTTCACTTTCCTGCTTTGATGGAGGAATTCCTGTTCAGCTGGAAGAGACCCACAAAACAAAAGCTGTCTGCTTCCATTTGGAGAGAAGGAGAAATCATTTGTCAGCAATCTCTTTTCCTGCCAGTACAGTGAAAAGCAGCACTGTCGAGCTCTTGGCCACAGCAGACCATCAGTTAGTTAACCTGTTTGCAAGGAAGATCAGCTCTACGTACTCACATACACATGTGCACATAAGAGTACACCACTGAGGGAGATGTACTGTCAAATCCATCAGGAGCAAAACCAGACAGAATGGAAAATGCTTCAGCTAGGGTCTTCCCTATTTCTGGGATGAGAGCTGTCAAAATAAGAGGCTCCACATAAGTAACAAGTTGCCTCCTTTATATTCCTTTCCATGGGTCATCTCCTTGTATGAGGGACTCTGAGCTTGCATCTGATGGGCTGTTACAGAAGAGACATTTCTAATAAAGAGATGCATTTGTAAGTCGCATTTATGACATTGCTGGAGCAATGAGAGGCAGCTGTATGGGCAATTCTGACCGTCCCACTGGAGTCGGGGAGTACTCACCTGGGCTAAGCCTGCAGCTGACTTCCATGGCTGGGTTCCACTCTCCATTCTTGCAAGTCAGGTATTTATAATCTCCTTTCAGCATGTAGCCTTCGACACACAGATACTCTATGACACTGCCTGAAGTCAGAGGGTTGTTGCAGGGGCTAGGGTGGCATTTATAGCCTCCATTCTCAGGCTGTGGTGGCTGGGGACAATCTGGAAAAAAAAGACAAAGCATCATGGAGGACATCTCAGAGGAAGACATCTGTTGCACAATAGATTTGGCACATAGGCAGACTTCCACCTACACCCACTAAATTAAGAAACTACCAAAACCAAGAAAAAAGACTGGCACAAGAACACTGCTCAGTTTCAACTCTGATATGTCTTCTGCAATTGCCAAATTCTTCGTGTTACCCCAGTAGTACAATCTAGTTGGCAGGCATCAAACTGGTGATATTTTTCAACAGTGACACGTAAGTTTGTCACAACAGAGATTCCACATGAGAGAGGCCCAGAAAATCCTTGGTGCTATCTTTTCCCCACAGCTGTTTCACTGGAGACTGGTGGGACCAAACAACCAGGCTTTCCTATTAGCCTGATATGGAAAAAGCATGAGATCTACTTTAACGAATGAAAAATGCAAACACCCCACTGTACTGTGGATACAATGTCGAGGTACAGAGCTGTCCCATAAGGCACCCTGGAGGCCTGTGACAGCACACTGATTTTAGCTATTTTACACAGCTATACCAACAACAGTATGGGGAACAGAGATTTGCTGCAGTAGGACCAAATATCCTAGCCTATTTTTAAAAAGGAATTAGCTATACTACAAAGATGTTTCTAAAAACCTCTCCGTTTACCTATGTGAAGTCTGGAGTGCTGAAGGCACTTTACATTTCTCCTTGCTTCTCCGCTGTCCTGAGTAATGAGTACGGACATAGCACATGCCAGAATTTTTCTTGTAGAAATTTCAATAGCCATTCAAGTAAAACCAACAAATCACAAATGAGGAAACTGCACAGAAAACAGGATATTTGTATTGCTTAGAATTTCCTCTCCTCTGCCAGGTCATGGTGACCCTGCAAAACAGCCTGAACACCCGCCACTGATGCCATGTATCTGCTTGGCTGAAAGAGGGAGAAATCCATTTTTTTTTTTCCTTTTAAATGCACATCAGCTTCCCAAATTTCACAAAAGAAAATAAGTCAAAGATCCCTTCTGAGATATTCTGGGGCATGGAAAACCAACCATCCCACCCACCCTATTATTCCATCACAGCATGGTGATTTAGGCCTGTCCTTAAGTCCTAGAGCATGTGTTCCCAGGTTTTACCTCTACGTGTCCCACTTACTGTGGGACAAACAGAGAGAAACAGCTGGGCAAAGTTCAAGTTAACTGGATTTTGTGCAATATTTAAGAAGCAAAAAAAAACTTTAGAGATGCATTCCACTGTGGAAAAATTTGTTATGTTGCTGCAGTGCAAGTGACCCTTGAACCTAATCACATGTGTGAATGCATCATAGGTAGTGCCTTGTAAGGGCCACTAAACTCCAAGATGAAGTGCTGAGTGAAGCCAAAAGCCCTCTGGTATGAGTTGTGCCAGCTTTATAACTGCAATTCAATTTACTTCTTGAGAGAAAAGGTTAACAGGGGTCTAAGCAGCAGCCTTTCAAGAGGACTTTGTTCTTGAGGAGATTTATTCTTAACTAAGCTTCAGAGAAGCCACTGTCCTGTGCCTCATGAGTATTAACTGTTGCCTCTTCTGTGTTTCTTTATTTTTCCCTTCTGTAATAATTTCCCATTTTGTAACTGAGGTTTTAATCCTTAGCCTCATGAGGCTAAAACTTCCTTTCACTAAGCTTGTCCAACACTCAGGATCAGCTGAAGTGACTGACTCATGGCATATTTCACATTCAGGCACATAGACAAACACCCTGCTTCATCTGCAGCCCAAGAGAGGGGTGTTTCTTGCTAAATTCTGGGGACCTGTTTGAGCACCAGAAATATCCTCAGCAGTTTAACAGGTACCTCTTTAGGCAATGGTAGAGTAGAGCACTGTGGGGTAAACTCCCTGTTGCCACAGCAGCTGCTGAAACTTGGAGCAGATGGGACAACTTCCCTACACCTTTTTATGCCACAGGAGGCACCTGGAATTGCTGGGGAGCCACACACAGCTGCTCTCTGCTAACTGGTTGCAGCAAACAGAGTTCATTCCCTCTGTTCTCCCTTCTCCTGAGCCATACCCATGTGTGGCCATCGTGCCAGAAGCCCTTTTGGACCAGGCAGTGACTCACTGTTCAATTCCCCTTTTATTATCAAGTGCCACCTACACTGATGAGGTTTTGAGTTATGTACAAAAATCAGCCAGCCAACAAGAAACAAGTAGATGTTTACATCACAGCAGCACTCTCAAAGGCTTAGAAATACCACTGCATCAGTTACCTACAGAACCCTGCCTTGGCCTCCTCACGGGATGGCTTCAGGAGTTGATGTGCAGCTATACAACTGCAGATTGGTTTCCTCCCCACCTCCACAGGCCACTTGGCACAATAGGAGAGAAGCAGCTGATAAGTGTTCAGTCAGTTGTCCCTGACTTGTCCTCTTCACACAAGGAAGAGACTGCAGAATTAGTCACCTCCCCCTTCCCGCCCCCCCCCCTTAAGTCATTTGTCATCATAGCATCCTAAAGCGTCACAAGTATTGTAAAATGTCACCTTCGCTGTGACAGAAAAACACTGTTTATGTGCTAGGGAAACAGATAAAAGATCTGGATCAGGCAGCCAGTACATCTACACCCTCCACCCTCAACCTGACTAAGCATCTCTGGGCAACCCCAGCTCCCCGGAAGATCACCTGAACTGTCCTTTGCAAGGCAGCCTCATGGGAACTGAGCGTCTCCAGGGCCTGCAGCTTTGAAGAGGGCTACTTGACAGTGCTGATGACTTTGAAGATTGCTGGAGGTGGCCCAGGCAAGTGTTGGGTGGGTTAAATGAATGATGGACTGGTGAAAAAAAAAAAAAAACAGAAAGCCAAACACCTCTGCTCCCTGCTGGACCAGCTCCCTTTCCCCGGCATCTCTGAGAGCTCAGCACCTCTGCAAACCAGGGCCCAGCCCAATCTAACACAGGCACCCAGGAAGCTTGGGACAGACAATGCAGCTTTCCAGTAGAGTGACGTAAGTTTTCAGTCGCCTCAGCTTTCACATGCTCCGTAAGGGTGGTTTGTTTTTTTTTTTTTTTAATTGCCTCTGTCTGTGCGCCCTAAACAGGGGCTAACAGAAGAAAAGGTAGGGTCTGATTCTGCACAAGCCTTTATCTCAAACGGCAGCCAAGCTTACACCCTGAGTTTGCAGCACTGGTACACCCACAGCAATACAGAACCAGGCAGAGCAGTGCATTTACCACTTTTGACAGAATAAACCACTGACACACCAGGGGTGAAAAGGGCTGGGTGCCAACTGCTGCCAGAATGCAAATCCAGAGTGGCCCGCTCCTGGCTATGCTCTGTAGCCAGAGGGTGCAGACGGATGGGAATAGCTGCCTGCATGAATTGTTTACTAGCGCTCCAGAGCGTGGCTGTGTCATGAAGGTTTGGTACTGGGTTTGGGAGCAGCCTGACCCAGCTCTCCCTCTAGCTCATGCTCCCTACATGGTCTGCTTGTGTTTAACACTCAGTAGTGTTTGCATGCTGCTGTGTGGCCCAGCCCCAGGCTAGAGTCTTGCTGTTTGCATATTACTTTGGCACCCTGATGCTTTTTGAGGCATGTGAACTAAACCATGGAGGAGAGTTTTTCAGCATTTCAGCCCCATTTAAAGCTGGGCAGATTTCAAGGGATACAGCAAAACCATGACCCCCAGATTTACTCCTTGCAAGTTTCAAAGGTGTGTGGCACAGAGCGGTTAGACTGAAGCTTCCCAAAAGGTTACAAAAATTCCTTCAAATTTGCGGGACACTAAGTATGTATACTGTAACCGTTGACCCCCTTCCCAAAAGCATCAGCCTAGATTCGCAGTGGCACTGGGTTATATCTGAAATGCAAAAAAAACATGCAGGAATTTCATCAACTCCCTCCCTGAAACACATGTTCTTGGAAGTACCCCAGAGCTTATGAGACATCTTAAAACAAATGTTCACACCAGGCCGGGAAGAGAATAAGAGCCAAGTTACAGAAGTTATCAACTTCCTAAGGGGTTACCAACATCCTAGGCTTGCAAAGCTATTCCCAGCAACTTCATTCATCAAGCTTTGAGGATGCACAGAAGGAGTGGTTTTTGAACAACGCAGAACTGTGTGAGAAGGGGGCAGAGCTCTACTCCCAAAGGCCCCGTTTCTAAAAGGTACTGAAGTTTATGACATCTCCCGAGAGAGCTGGTTCTCTGCCGGCATGCACTGCTGGAAAACAGGAAGGAGATAACAACTGACAAGAAGTCCAAATATTTTGAACATCACTGAACTCTGTTCAGAGGTAAAAAACCTGTCATTTCCAGATTGACAGGTAGAAATAAAGTTTTGCACTGGAGTTTCTGCAAATGCCATTCCAAAATACCAGGTATTTAATATATATAGGGTTTTTTTATACATAAATGAAAAAAATATTAAGCCAAATGAAAAAATATTAAGCCAGTATGCACCTCCACTCAAATCACATCAGTTCCCATCAAATCATCTGTAAGCACCATATTTTCCTGTGTCTAGGTCACATGAGAAAATGCTGCCCTCTTTCAAGGAAGGTTAACTGCTCATGTTCTCTGAACAGCTGTTAGCAACTGCACAATGAAGCACCACAATACAAGGAACTTCTTTTTTGTTGCAACCAGTGTCATCACTGTGCCTTCACTAGCTCCCATTCCCATGGCTCCACCAGTAGTAGCAAGCTCCACTTCCTTTCTCTTCTACCGAATTCAGACAACTGTGAGAGGCTGGAACATGGCTTCTTTTGGAGACATTAAGAGATGTCAGTTGGACAAACTGGTTAACCTAATCACCAAAGGATGAAATTGATCTTCCACATCTTGGCTGAGCTGAAGCTGAGCCATGGTCCTGAATGCCAACCTGATGGAGAGCTACGAAGCATTTCTAACATAATCTAGAACGACACAAGAGTAAGCCATGGTTGCAGATAACACCACAGATGGAAGTATGTGGCGTTTTGTGTGCTAATATAAAAGTGGGGGGTTTAAGTAAGTACTCAGAACATAAACCACAGTAGATGCACAGATGAGCCTTGATCTCTGTGAGTGAAATTCACAGATAAGCAGCAGATTTCCAAAGCCCAAGCAGGATGAACCTGTTGTGGCATGGAACAAGTACAATACACTCCACTTACACATACCATGTAAGATTAAAATATACTTCAATCTGACTGGATAATTTTCACAGAATTATAAAAGCTCCCCAGTACGGACCTTCTTTGTGCAGGCACAATGCTGCAGAAGAGGTGACCAAAAGGGACCTCTCTGCTTGGCACTGCACATTTCTTTTTTCAACTATTAAGATTCCCAGATCCTAGCAGGGGTCTTGGACCCCTTTCTTCTGCACCAAGCACCTGAACTGTATTTCAGTCAGTCACCTCTTTTGCTGGGCAGTCTGACCACACAGAGATGAAAACCAAATCCTCCTTAACTGAATGCATTCTTATAAGAAAAAAAAAAACAAACAAAACAAAACCAGAACAAGACAACTACTAATCATCATCTGCTGAAGTGCATAACCATAGGTTCGTGACTGAGGGAGAACAAACCATTGCACTGCTCACCTTACGTGGGTACACAGATGGATATAACATTGCTTAACAAAGGTATGTTTTGCACTGAACATCCAGTAACATTTCTTCTAGTTCACAGCAAGGCACAAAGGTCACTAAAGCTAGGACAGGAACAGTTTTGACAAATTAAAATTGCTGTTTATATGAGTAAGGCCCAAATTCCAGGAACTTTAAGAGGAAGCTAGACTGAGCCTCAGGTAAATTCCTCACTGATTACACAAGTGCTCTAGAATCTCTGTCCTCAGAGCAGTGTCAAACAAAGCTTACATGTCTGCACTGAAGCATTTTGGAACCAATCTGTATAGATGACAACTCTTCAGCTGGATCCCCTGAACATGTGCCCTGTTCAGATATGTTAACATCCCCTGGCCTTTCAGACATACCGAAACTTTTGTGGGATATGAAGACTGGAAATGGAAGAGCTTAAGCTCTGTTCTTCTGTTTCCTTATCTACAAGATTTACTCCATTTAACTGATATTATCAAGACTCACAGAAGAAAAACATCCTACAAACAAAAAACACCCTCCTGATCTAACAAGATGAACATTCCCCTGGCTAGTCTGGTTAAACCTGTCATGACTGTCTCATGCCAGCATGTCCAGCCTGGTGGGTAAACACAGTGAAGCAGAACACAGAAACACCCAGTTAAATTGCCCCAGTACTAAAGGACTATTTCCTTCATGCTGGGATTAGTTCCCTCAGAAGCCTCATCCTAACTTTGATGTACTACCTTGACTCCCCTACAGTAGTATTTTTGTGGAGCAGCTTAAAAAAAGGTTGTCTGCCTTTAAAGTATATCTTTTTGTCTCTTTTCGTATCTCCTCTCACACAGGAAGGTTCCCTCCTAGTTGCAGTCACTGCCTTTGCCTATTTACTCTCTTCTAAATTGTGGTCCAGCTCACACTCCACAGTGGCAAGGAGCACTTCTCCATCCAAGTCTCTGGTTCTCCGAAACACTGTCACCTTTATTCTCTCAGCTAGGACTTGCCACTAGCCACAGAAACAGCACATCTAGAATAGCATCTAAAATAAACACAAAGGTATCCCAATCATCCAGTTACTTGTCCCTGCTATGGAAGCCTCTGATTTTCAACTCTGATAATCTGTGTGTCTACATCTCTTCAGTGCAATGGAGGAAACTGCAAAAGCTATTACTAGCTTCTGGCAAGAACCTTCAAAAAGCCCCAAACTCTCTAAGGCACTCTTCAGAGTAATCCTCCCTCTCTACTCCCCTCTTCAACCTGGCTCCTGCCACAGCAAAATGGGTGGTCTGAAACACCAGCTGCATCTGAAGCCTTCTGCAGAGACTGTGCATTTTCATCATCTCAGACCTGAGAGTCAGGTTTAATTAACACCATGCTGAAAACAACAAAGCCAGGTTAGTTGATTCTCTCCAGTTAGAGCCCTGAACAGACTTGCAGCAATAGTTTTGGGTTGTGATTGTTTTTTTTTTTTTCTCCCCAGTTGCTNTTTTTTTTTTTTTTTTAAACACACAATGCTTTTTCAAAAGCATTATGTGACAGCCTGACACAGCCAGACAGGGGGCTAGAAGTTCAAGTCAAACACCAGCAATAAAGCTCGTTTTGGCTTCTAGAGGGTCTGGCAATTCTAGCAGAGTGTTGCCCATGGATCCCACTCATGACACTGAACATTAGTTTTGCCTTCGGAAGCAACTGAATGAATTTGCTAGCAAGAGCTCTGGCCATATTTGCTAATAGGAGAAGAGACATTGTTTTCTCTCTTTGCAGTTTCAGTTCTTGCCAGCAGGGCACTACCCGACCTCTCCACTAATCTCCTGGTTGTTTAGTGAGCCAATAAGGAAACAATTTACCCCTCCCTTAGCCCAGTTCTTAGTTCTCTGCTATTTATTGGATATATTCCCAATCTCTGTCACCAGTACTCAGAGAAGCATGAATGTGACCCAACCAGATAATAGTGTCACTACTGTCCTTAGCCACAGCCATAGGGTAACCAGCCAGAGTTGCCCAGCTCACTTAGCAGCTTCTTGAGCAACAAAGGCAACACATCAGCCTGCCTGCAGACAGACTACAGTGCCTCAGCTTACACCTAACGGGACACACTGTCCAAGTTTTCATGCAAGTAAAACTCTCTTGACTTTTAAACTTAGCTTTTCTTCCTAGAGAAGTGATTGTCTCAAACCCTCCCACATTTGCTAGGGTACGACAGATCCCTGTGTGGCATACGATGAACTCAAACCCCACTATATTCCTACTGAAAGAAAAAGCTAGAAAAGCAGCACCAAAACTAAAGGCATGCATACATGCCATTTTCAACAGCAAGCACTTATTTCGTAAACCCTTCCCAAGTAGCAGACAGAAAATTCACTGTCCAAGTCAGATGCTTTTGTCACAAGAACTTCACCCCCCCACACGCCCTGAAGAATCTGGGTTAAAGGTGGTTTGCTGCCTTAAGGATTAAATAAATAAAAAACCCACACAAACCTATTTGATTCAAAGACCGTACAGCTACCTATCAGGCCACTCTAACCCAAGCCTCCTGCTGTGTTGCTCTCTGGGGGAGCAGGGAAAACCAGCACAGCTACAGTAACACCCATGACTGCAGAACAAAAAAATTCCAGAAAGTCCTCTTTGGGTCAGGATTTTTTCCTTTTAAACCAGGGCCTTCGGTCACACATAACGTCTCCTCCTGCCTGAGGCAGGACTGGTGTTTGGCTCCAGGACTCTTCTGCAGAGAGGGAGATGATGGGGTTGGGGGGGAGAAGACTAGGCAGCTTTGCTTTCAGCGTGAAATGGAGACAGGCAGTGTCCTTGTTTTTCCTCTCTTCCCTTGTGCACACAAACCGGCCTATAAACAGCAGAAGCCACTTTCGGAAGTCCCTCCCTCAGCAGCAGTTTGGTTTTAGTAAGAAGCAAGTCTGTATCATTTCATACCCTTTTTAGACTAGCTATGTCAACTAAACACCATCTTTTACCAAAGCAAAAACCACTTCCCCAGGCAGCTGGTCTGCAGAGAAAAAGCACCTACATAGGTTTTGATCAACAGTACTGCCTCTTCCTCGCCCACACCTCCATCCTGTTGAGAAAGCAATGACAAGGGGATGTGCTTTAGTGGCAGATACAAAAGCAGTCACCTCTACCCACATGCTCCAGCTAGTCAAGAGTGCCAGCTCCATTTCTGAGTGCTAAATAACTTCAGGTTTCCAACCAGTGATGTTTGCCTGAATGCACTCAAAAGCTTTCATCACAGCAGCTTCCCACTATGCATCCTCTGCTCCTGCGTTGTCCTCCCCAGTCCAAGCATTTGAATTAATACCAATATTAGGCTAGGAAATGGCTCATCAAGTATTCCACGGATAAATGTCACTGCTTGTAACAGCAGATCTGTGCTGAACAGAAAGAGCCACATGCTTTAGGCTGGGGTTTCTCTTGGCAGGTTGGCTCCAAGAAGCACTGCAAAGACCTGCTTTGGGAATCATATTTGAAATTCTGCCCTCTCCTGACATCCAGCACCTTGCAGACATTTGGGGAGACATTTTTTAGCCCACATAATTAAATTACAACACAACTGTCTCCTGCAGGCATTAGAAAGCCGTTCCCCTAGAGGAGAGGCGAGTCCTTCCCAGTGGAGGGGAAATACGCTCTGCTCCCCTTACAGGTATACTGAGGTGTTAGTTGTTTGGGGTTGGGGTTTTTTTGCTTATTGTCCACAAGTGTGCTAACCTGTGTGTTTTAACTATACAAACACAGTAGCTGCAGATACAACATCTGAAAAAGGATCCAGACTGAAGCTATCCTCTGCCAGCTGGAAACAGTTGAGAACCCAGCGCGTTTCTAGCCAGAGACGGCATTCACACCATAAAAGACAGTTTACCAGATGCCCAGGTTTTCCACTGGTCTGTAATTTCTTGGGTGGAGATGGGGACTGGAACCAGGGGAACAGACTTTGAACCTTCTCCTTTTCAGCACTGTGGCTTTCTCTAGCACATGAGCAGATGGGTCATTTCCCAGAGGGACAAACCCGAGACAGCAGCTGCTGCCGAGGCCCAGTCACAACAGCTGAGGCTAAAGGACCTCTTTATATTTTACTTACAGGAGGCAGAAGTCAATAAAAGGCCTCTATTGTGAGCACACACACTTCTCAACGACCCTGCCCCTAAAATATTTTAAGCCTCCCTAAAAACACACTGCAAAACATAACCCTCTTTTGGGCTCTGTGTATTAAGCAGAGGCCAAAGTCCACTGAAAAATAAGCTCTCTGTCTGTGCTGGCTCCAGATGCTGCTTACTCTGAAGTCAATGACAGAAGAGCAAACTGAGCAGGACTGGAGCCTTTATGGGGAAATTACAGTTTCCCTAGCAAGGACATAGTCTGAAGAGGAGGCTTATTTTTCTTTATGTCATAATGTGGGTAAATGAGAAGAAACCAAAGCAAAGAGATTTGTATATATAATCATATAGCTTTGCATTTATATAATTAGACACAAGCACTAACACTGTGTACAGTAACAGGCACCCCTCACACAGCCATCCCATCCACACCAAANTTTTTTTTTTTTTTTTTTTTTTTAATGGCAGGGGAAGAAAAAGGAAGAAAAGAAAAGACTCTAATTGCAGCCTTCCACCGCTGCAGTTGCCATCTGGTAACTCAAGAGACACATGGAGCCAAATTATCTTAATTAACATGTTACAACAGTATTTAAAAAAACTCTATGCTTATTAACACTCAGCTGTGATTAGCCAACCATGGAGGAAGCCTGCTAGAGCAACATTAATTATGGGTCTTGTCTGTCTTTCTATTAGAAATATGATTTTTTTTCCCCAGTGGCTTATCTCTCTCCTAAAAAGAAAACCATTAGCATCAAAGCTTACTCTAAAATGCAAATTCTATTTACATTCTACAAGAGTCAAAATGTTTAGGCTATATGAAGCTGCCACTGATGCTTCTAGAGTGCTACAGACTGTCTTAATGAAAAAAAAAAAAATCTACTTTTCTCTGTCTGCCCCTTAGAAAGCTTTGCTTGAGTTAGACAACTCCCTCTCTCTCCCTGAAATTTTAGCAGAAAAATAAATTTTATGCCTTTCAAGTTCCTTTCCCCCTCCAAAACAGGAGCACAGACTTTACTGTATGCTAGGCAGGGAAAACCAAGACACAAAATCCAGGGCTAACGAACGAACCACATCTGTGAAAGGAAGATTTCTGTGATGGAAGACAGCAACCAAAACACAACCACACTCCAGCAGCAGATTTCCCTCCCTAAAAGAGTGCTACTCACTATGACAACTGTATTATTTTCCCTGTAATAGGCCCACCTGTAATGCTCTCCCCTCAGATACATTCCCAAATGATTCAGCCTGACAGGCCCTAAGACTAACACTGCCAAGTTTTTCAGGCTTGGCTCTGCATTATGTTTGCACATGGCCCACTGCAGCGAGGCTGTCATCCGCACCAGGCATTCTGGGCATCAGGATAACACCAAATCATAAGACAAAAACCTGGTGCTTTTAAATAAAGCCAGGATTGATAAATTAAGGGTCAGTACTGGGTCCAGTCCTGTTCAATATATTCATCGATGATCTGGACGAAGGGGTAGAGTGTACCATCAGCAAGTTTGCTGATGACACTAAACTGGGAGGAGTGGCTGATACGCCAGAAGGCTGTGCTGCCTTACAACGTGACCTGGATAGGCTGGAGAGTTGGGCAGAGAGGAACTTAATGAAATTCAACAAGGGTAAATGTAGGGTACTGCATCTGGGGAGGAATAACCCCATGCATCAGTACAGGTTGGGGGCCGACCTCCTGGACAGCAGCTCTGTGGAAAGGGACCTGGGAGTCCTGGTGGACAACAGGATGACCGTGAGCCAGCAATGTGCCCTGGTGGCCAAGAGGGCCACTGGCATCCTGGGGTGCATCAAAAGGAGTGTGGCCAGCAGGTCGAGGGAGGTCATCCTCCCCCTCTACTCTGCCCTGGTGAGGCCGCATCTGGAATACTGCGTCCAGTTCTGGGCTCCCCAGTTCAAGAAGGACAGGGATCTGCTGGAGAGGGTCCAGCAAAGGGCTACAAAGATGATTAGGGGATTGGAACATCTTTCATATGAGGAAAGGCTGAGGGATTTGAGTCTCTTTAGTCTGGAGAAAAGAAGATTGAGGGGGGATCTTGTTAATGCTTTCAAATACTTGAAGGGAGGATGCCAGGGGGATGGGAGCAGTCTTTTTTCAGTGGTGCCCATTGATAGGACGAGGGGTAATGGGCACAAACTTGAACATAGGAAGTTCCATCTTAACATGAGGAGGAACTTCTTTACTTTGAGGGTGGTGGAGCACTGGAACAGGCTGCCCAGAGAGGTTGTGGAGTCTCCCACTCTGGAGACATTCAAAACCTGCCTGGACGCTGTCCTGTGCAACCTGTTGTAGATGACCCTGCTCTGGCGGGGGGGTTGGACTAGATGATCTCCAGAGGTCCCTTCCAACCCTGACTATTCTGTGATTCTGTGATTCTGTGTAATTCCAGAAACATTAACCACGAGGGGGAAACAACTGCAGAAGTGCTTTTAAGATCTTCCGATAAAGCAATCTTATTGTTGCACACACACACAAATAAATAAGGAAATAACAATTGCTGTTGGTGATGTATGTGGAAGCTCATGCAGCTTGCTCAGGTCCAGTAAGGATGAAGACCAGCTGACCGGTACTTTACAGCATCCTATACTGCCAAGACAGTATAAACAATTTGCATCTGGGCTGCAGCTGGAGCCAGTGGTACAGTGGCTCCAGAACATAAGTTTAATACAGAAACCTGCTGATTTCCAAGTGGCACATGTTCCATTTGCTTTTGTTTTCCAAGGCTGCTTCCGGCCTCCCTGTGCCTTCTTCCAACCACCACGTAATTACTTCCACATGTTCAGAGAAGAAAACTAAGCAAGTGCTGTAACAACACTTTGTATAATCAGCAGTGTCTATGATTCTGCTTTTGAAATCCAAACCCACTATCACAAATAGCACCCAGCTAGTTTTGTGGGTGTCATCCCCCCTCCCCAAAAGTTTGATTAAGAAGGTCCCCTTAAGAAAGCTGCATATGGTTTGAAATTCTGATTAAGAAACGTAAGGAGTCCAAAAGTGTTTGCTGCACTGGGCAGAGGCAGCTAACACTCATCAGGGGCCTCTCTTCCTCTCACTGGCAGCTTATTCAATTCTAAATCTTACATTATATTGCAACAAGGATATTGTTTCAGAAAGAAACAGGCAGCTGCGCAGGAACTAGCACCTACTGTGTAGAGGCAGGTTAGTTGAAAAAGGTATTAGCACGGCATTTGAACTCAAGTAACATCCACTGTCCCCCATAACCAGTGCTAATTTTAAACTTCAGCTTCACTCTTCACACAGCTTTGATTTCTCATCTCGTCCCTGCTCGCCTCTTTCCAGAAACATAAAACACTAAAAATTTGTCTGAATTCAGAGGCAACCTGCACATTTACCCTGCTGTTTCCCTGGCTGTTCCTAGGTGGGTTTTCAATTTGGATATGGTGGCTGTCTTTGTAGGATAAAACCCTGACATGCTGTGGGGTCTGGTCTCAGGAAAACCATCCAGCTCTTCAGCAAAAACAATAAGACACGATAGGAAAAAGCGTAACTATCAGATGTTCGTGCTCATTTTGGACACCAGGTTTTGATAGGACAGAGATGACTGATATGTGCTGGCTAGTCTGTAAGTCCTGACTGAAATAAATGCAGTCCCTCTATTGATGCTAGGTGAGGACATAGGGGAAACGTGCCTCCAGGATACAGCAGAGCAAAACTCATCTCTACCAGCAAGTGACAAGAGACCTGCAATTTAGCAGTGCCTCAGGAGGCTTGACTTGCTTGTGGATTTCCATATGACTACAGAACACTTCCAGTTCCTAAACTCCAGCCTAGTACTGTTATTTGGTTTCTTTCTCCAATAAGGCCTTAAAAGTTCTTGCTATGGCAGTTTCCCAAAATATTCCCTGTTGTGGCCTCCATCATGGCCACTTAAGCTCTGCATAACCTCACCTGGCTGGTAACACTAACATCAGTAGGAGTCCATTGCTCTCCTTCCACTGGGAGGTGGTGGTGACTACTGGAGTTCCAATTTACACAACACTCGGCTCCCCCTTACCCAGAAGGTCAGCTTGTGGCTACCTTCTGCTATGGTTTATTCCAAGACTTGACACAGGTCATTGCACAGTCATGAATCTGCTCAAGAAGCAGCCCTAGAGTTTAGAAAGGAGCTTACATGTGCATGGACAGATCCCTACACTCGCCAAGTCACTTTAAAGCTCTGCCCTGGTAGGCCGCCTTCGTTCACTAACAAGCCTTTCGCAGTTGATTCATTTTTCATCCTTTCAGCAGCAGCAGCTGCTGTTGCCTCTGACTCAGCCTATCCCAAAAGTACTAATTTGGAAGTTTGGCCAAGGCTGATCTAGTAATGGCACGCACACAGGAGATCGCTTTGTGCTAAGTGTTGTTCCAGTTTCATCTGTGTGGAAACCGAACTGGTAAGCTCAGAGCCCTAGGATACTGGAGCTTCCCTCTGCAGTACGCCTACGGATAGCTTTGCTAGGGAAAGGTGGGTAAGGACAGCAATCCCAAAACCTCAATCTGATACCTCAACACACACTGGAAAACACTTTTTCATCCTGCCATGCCATTTCTCTTCTGACCTTTGGCTCTGTTCAGGACCATTGAACATATCAGAATCTAATATCTGGACAGATTTGTTTATCCTTTAAGAATGACTCATCTCTTTCATGGGACTTGTCAGAACAAGCACTCAAATCATTTACCACTGGCTGGGCAGAACTACAAAGAGTTATTAGTCCTGTCTCCCTGGAAAACTTCTCATAAGCACACTTCATATTTTCACTCTAGATGTGGTTAGGTTAGCTGTAAATATTAAGTCATCTTTTCTGCCAGCTTTACAGGAGCTCAGCATTGCAAGCAACTTCTCTGCAGAGCCTGGCAGGAAAACAAAAATAGCCCCACCTGAATTCTCATCAAGTCATCCTATTCAAAGTGGGAGGCACCTCGGATTACAGGAAGAGAAGTACTCCACATGGTAAACCTAGCTTTTCCAGAGACCGCAAAGTCTTAGAGCCCCCCAGTTATGCTGCAAGTTCAACCATTCTCAGCTACATTTTCTTGAACTGATTAGCTGATACAGACTCAATATAGACTCTAATTCAAAAACTCTAAGACACACAGAGTTGAAAAAATAAGCTTCAGAGCAAAGAAAGAAGTTTCTCCTACTGAGAAGAGCTAGCTATGATACACCTTCCTAAATTGCCAAACACTTTAACAATGTTGGGCAATTTAAGAACTAGCAAGGCGATAGTAGGAAAGGTGGTGTCAGACCCTGTATAACCTTCACTGAAACTTAGCAGCTACTCAACATATGATCTTCTCTGTTCACTGGCAATGCAAGTAACTGGAGACTGTTTTTTGGAAAGAAGGGAGGTAACCCAGTGAAGCTATCAGCAAGCTTGCTTCGTGACTGGAGCATGACTAGCAAGTGGCATCAAGGTCTGGTGGGATGCTGCTGCTACTTCGATTTACCAGTCACGGAAGACACCATCAGTTCTGGCAGAACAGGCAGAGTCCCACACATTCCACCCACTCAGATTCTGCTGGGGATCAAATGGCACATGGGAAGTAAATGGCAACTCAGTATAATCTTTACAAATGCAGTGTATAAAAGAATTCAGACTTTCAGCCACCTCCTTTGAGAAGACTGTCTCGTTATACAAATGTAATAGCTTCAAAGTGTGTGTTTTTATACCTCCATTTTCCCAGTATCTACCAACAGCTCTAAGCAAGTCAATGGATATGAATTAGCAAGTTGCCCAACAAGATGTATTAGCAAATTGTCTAAAGCATACCTAGCAACAAAGATGAAATCTTCCTCACCCCAAGCACCCACAGGGTAAACAAAGCCCAACTGAAACAACCCAGGATTGGGAAACAGTTCGAAAACCAAGCTCCTTTCACAGCTGGCAAGAAAAGTGTTCAGAAGAGATGTGTAGAAGGAGTTTTCACCCTTTGAGATACTTGGTGCTTTCACTATAGTCATTGGAATCAAAGCACAGGTAAGTCAAAATATCCAGCTGAAAAAGCACATAAAAAAAGGTTAGAGGTAGCAACTGCCACAACAGGACCCATTTGTAGGCCTAGATGTCTGACAACAACATAAGAAGAGATGAAATACTATTCCTTCCATTTGGCATAAAAAGAGATTATAAAACATACAACCCCAAACCCCACCGTGTATCTATTTTTGAAACAAAATGTTCAGGAAAGAGACCAGATCTCCTCAAGGACAGCCAAACTGCAGTCCTGCATCTCTACACATCGCTGCTTTTGAGCAACGAGAAATACAAGACTGTACGTATTCTTTGCTTCTTATTTGTATTCCCTGCTAACCTAGGCAGATTCTTTGTTCTATAACAATTAAAATACCAAGTTAAATCTTTAAGAAAGCAAACACTCTCATAATGCTTTATTATGGGTTTGCTTTTGCTCCTTTCCTGGTGTTTTTGGAGCACAGCTGGCCTGACAGATGCTCAAGAGCCTTGGAGACACACAACTCCAGCTCCTACCTATCGCTACAAAGCCAGCCAAAATGCATCCCATCACTGACTTAGAGGTTATGGATCCTTACAGAGGCTGAAATTTCAAAGCAGGAGACTGCAGCTTAGTGGCCAGGACTAAGGCTTAGGCACAAGGGACCTAGGCCTAGAGACGTGCTCCACTGCCAGTTCACCTGAGGTTTTGCCTCCCTGCCTCAGCTTCCCTCTTCAGAGACCTTTTCCGCCTGCCTTTGTGAATATGCAGTTTCAGGTAGTCTGGGGAGCCCAGTGTGATCATTTAAGGGCCCTTATCACCAATGTAATTAATTTCAATGACAAAGATTTACAGATTAATTTGACTGCTTTAATATTTGTGTCATCTTTTTCTCTACGAGGAAAGCCAACCCAGATGCAGGATTTCACAGTTCAGTAGTTCTTCCCCACAGGTCTCTGTGGCCAGGAATTTACTTCAGTCTTTATTGCCATAAACAGGACTAACACATGGCTAGGGACACATATCCTGCATTACCATCTTGCAGTGTTACCATCTGGTTTTAACTCGACAAGGCTCCTTTTGTGCCAGCTGTTTTTTTATGTTATTTGTGACATTTCATTAAGATTCATTTATTGTTTTGAGGTACTTATTGGCTCAGCTCTCTCAAGTGGCTTCCTTCAGCTACATCTTATCCATACATCATCAGTCATGTCAGAGCAGTTCTTGCTAAACCAGCAAGAGTATTTCTCAGGGCAACATACAGTTAACAGGACAACAGTGTGAAAATGAGTTTTGGCTGCATAAAGTACCCAGAACCACACCTCGACAATACCATTTTACCTGGATCACTCTTGCCTCTGACAGGTGAAGCCTGAATGTTACTATTATCATTTCTTGCCAGCCAGATCTCGGGGCCTAGGACAGTGCCTTAGTGAAAAGAAAAAACTGTTGCAGGCCAGGTTCTTCAAGACAACTCATTGATTTGCAGATGCTGCTGCTGCAAAACCTTGTTTCCTCGAATACCAGAACCACCAAAACAACATGAAACCATTGTTGTTGCTTTTTGTCCTATGCACCTTCCAGCCAGCATTTACAGCATCAAGTTGAAAAAATTGCAAGTCCCTCTCCAGCTTCTTACAGTTTTACCTTCTCCTTCTTAAGTCCTACTGCTCATCCTCACAGCCATCTTCTGTCAAACATGCATGAGAAAATTCCTGCTCAGCTTCAGCATTCGCTCAGACAATAATTTCAACTCCTGTTTCAACTACCTAGCTCCACAAAAGAGATAGTGTGGTTAGCTGGGGGTTTGGGGTGTGTGTTGTTTTTGTTTGGATTTTGTTGTTGTTTTGATTTTTTTGTTTTGCTGTTTGTTGTTTTGGGTTGGTTGGGGTTTTTCTTGGGTTTTTTTGGGGGTTTTAAGCATTTACCTGTAAGGACAGTTTTTGTTTCAGTTATATGTTTGTTCCTTTCTGTCTAAGTTGTCAATCCAGCAGGACAACATTTCAAATTTGGTTTCAAGAGGTGCAGAACTGTCCTGTCTTCACTGGAAGAGACAGAAGACTTATCAGAATGAAATGCTAACTTTACATTATAACATGTTATTATAACAGCTCAATTGTATGATATTCTGAGAAACGGGATGAGGCGAGAGGGCCAGAATATTCCAAAAGACAAATAATTGTTTAAAGGAAAGATTTTTCTTTTTTTAGGTTCATAATTCCCTAGAAAATAGAAATTCCTTCCAGTACTCCAGTCAACGCAGAATACATCTCATATCTATAGACCATGATCTAGGAGACAGATTTCACAACCACCTTCTTCTGATTCAGACTTTGGAATGGAAACATTAAGCAAGCGCAACCAAGACAGTAGGAGAAGTTATAGCCCGTCAGCTAAAAACAACAACATAATCTTTCCCAAACCCTGCAAGAACAAAGCAGTTTCAAGAAGTTCCTTACACACAAAAAGAGCATTTCAGATGCTCCCCAGGGAAGAATGCAGTAGAGGAAGCTGCTGCAGCACGCCTGAATGCCGCAGGAAGTGCTCTGCTGAGCACAAACCGGGGCAGGGGAATTCATGAGCGTTCCCAGCTTCTGCAAAGCTGGGGCCGGAGCTCGGAGGAATGCTGAGAACACCCTGGGGAGCCCTTACACTCACACAGCTGGACCCAGGTCTGCCTCCCACGTCATCACATGAACGCATGTGGTAGGCAGCGAGTGTCCAAATCCCAGCTCTTCCCCAGTATCAGTGCTCCCATCTAATACCCCTCAACCTAGGGGAAAAAAAAAAAAAAAAGAAAAGAGAAAAGAAAAGAAAACCACACACATCTGTTTTTTTCCAGTAAGAGTGCTTATACTATCAAAAGCTTAAACCAGGAGAGGGCAGAGGTTATGCTATTCTTTTTGTCTGTGTTCTCTCACCAGAGGCCTCAGTGTTACTACCACTGCAGAGTAGAGGGATTTGCCTCCCTCTACAGATCCAGCTGCTGGACCTGCCTTACACACACCTTCCCAGGCCTCACTAGGCTTCTGCCCATGACGCCTGGCTTCAACCAGACATCTACAGCCCGTGAGCACTGACTCAGCAAGCCCCATTTCTGTGAAGCAGCTCACAAGCAGATCATCTGACACTTCCAAGAAAAACGCAAGATCCACAAGATCCCTCAACACATAGGGCATCCCATATCCTAAAAGCTGACCCCATACATGTTCACAAGTCACTTTTTCAGGGAGCTGAAGAAAGCACCTCTTGCATGGGGCTCCCCAGACAGAGGTTTCAGTTAGTTCTAAGGCAGTAGACATTCACACAGGGCTGGTAGATATGACACAGGGCCTTCAGAGACCTGTGCCCTTCCAGAAAGGCAGCTGAAGGGCTGGCCAGATGTGCAGGCCACTGACTCCAGCCCACTCAGTCACCATGTCTACATCTGAATACTTCCCATGCTAATTCAACATCCCTACTGCCATTTCTAGACCGCCATCCAGCCTTACCTCCATGTCCCCTGTAGAATTCAGCATCTCACTACACTCCATGTATACCCTGAACTGCAAAGTGCCCCCCCCTCTTTAAATAGATGATTCACAAGTTAATACATTTTTTTCTTTCTCCCTGCAGCAGATGTTCAAATTTCTCCCATTGCACCCTCTGGATTGTAGTTCAGTAGAGAGGCAATAAACCATCAAGCATTATGGCCAGATGGAGTTTACCAGTTGACACAAATGAAGACCCCAGACACAGTTAAAATAAACAGCACACAGATAGTGGCCCTACACCAACTATTTCCAAGATGTAATAATTCTATGCCAGGGTACACCATGGTATCTCTTCAGCTGCTCAGGGGAGCTCTGTCTACCAGAGTATTTGGTGAAAATGTGCTTATAAGTTTCTTGGTAGTGGAGTGAAAGCTTCCTATGTAACTCTGAGATCCGTTTACTGTATGGTTCAACCTCTTGCCAGTTAGTGAAGTTTCTCACACAAAAGGAAATGCAAGCCCCAAAGAAATCATGCTAAAAATAGCAGAAATGCTGCCCCCCAGAGAGATGCACTCAGGAAGTCTCCCTAGTGTGTATGCAGATGCCTTGAGAACACTTATTTAAGAGATATGGATTTTTATGCCTGAGAACTGGTGGGAAAAAAACAACAGGGAGGAAGGTTATTTTGATGTCGATAAATTAGTGTCCAGACAGTAAAACAGAGTTCCACCTACTAAACCTATCAGTTGCTGTTCTGTAACTGATCTCCTTTTCACACTAACATAGAGAATTTCAGAGAACAGCACCCACATTTAATCAGGAAGAATAAGCATTATAGGGGAAACAACGTAAACAGAAATAGGAGAACTCCAAACCCAATCTTGATGACTTGCGTCAAGTTTGCTAGGAACAGTGTCTTGAACATACACCATCTAGGAAGCCTACGTATCAACAGCGGATATTACAAAGCCATTCTGATACTAAAGACAGAAACAGTATCTCTTACCCAGAGCTTTCCGGGTTTTGTTCATTTTTTTCCCTACCTCCTCCATATGATTGGGCAAAATGGGATTTGAAGTCTTCTAGGGGAAGGAAATAACAGAAAACCTACTGTTTTACTACTAAGGCAACAGGCACTACAGAGCCATGTTTAGCAGGCAGCTACCAGGACAAGATTCCATGGCCCATTCTTTCAAACGTCTGGTAATTTTCCTTTCCTTTTTTCTGGGCTTCTACCCCCACACAATTTGCTCAGCGCAGGGAAGTTACTCCCTCTCACTAGATATATCCCACCAGACACTGACACTGTCAGAACTTTCTTCCCATTGCCAACACAATTATACTCAAAGACTGTCCAAAGGCTGTTGCATTCAATTTCACAGTGCTTATCATGTTAGACAGCCTGCAGTGCCATCCTTTATTCTGCTGCTTGTCCACCCCTGCCTTTCCTATTCACTTTTTAGAAAAGGCTACTTTAGCCACGCTTAGGATCTAGGATGCTACTCATAAGAACAGCTATATTCTGGCAGTTGACATGAAGAGCAGAGGACAATACTGCTAGGAGACAGCTTAGCCCCAGTGGAAAGTAACTTAAGTTTGAAAAAGAAGGGAGAAGTGTTAAAAGCATCTGCTTTCCAACTAGACTTCCTCATAATAATTCATATCGTATAATTCAGGGTTTTAATGAAATACTGAACAGCTCTCCTCCCAAGCTGGTGCTCCTCCTCCTAAGTCAGAGCACAACCGGAGTCTGACTACGCATCCTCCAGCTAACACCACATTCCCTCCGTGTATACACTGAAGAGCCTTCTAATACTTCACAAGAGGATCTTATGTTGGGATCAAAGTACAAAAAGCTCTTTTCCAAAACATCTGGATTAGATCTTTTCACCAAATACCCAGGGATTTCAAAGTTACTGTTTCTAAAATACTTGCTCAAGACCTAGCACTGCCAAGAAATAGATTTTTCATTCTCCCAAAGGGTTACCCAATGACAAACCTTAAAATAGGTTCTCAGTTCTTAAACGGATGCTGCAATCGTGCAAAAGGCTATTTTGTGGCTAAACACACCATTATACTTTGTCAACTCCCACCAGAAGTAAAGGTAACTTCCCAAGACATAGAAATAGAATTCATTGTCTAGAAAAGGAAGGTGTTGCTCAAAAGACAGACCCACTGTTCTTCTCCACCCTCTTTTTCTTAGCATTTTCCCTGAAGACAAAGAGAGCAAAGGCCTCCCAAGCCCTGGGAAAGGTCACCTGGATTATGACACTGGATTTTAATTTTCTTCCTATTTTTCTTCCTAGTCAGTATGACTGAGTGGCAAAGGGAAAATTCCCTTTGTTAATGAGGTGGGTGGAAGTGTCTGTCTTATATTAAATGCCGTGATCTACTTTCATAGCCCTGCCCCCATGACATCAGAACTTAAAGCCATGAACGCAAATCACAGCAACCTAGTTATTGCACATCAAAGCTGTCTGTCACTGTCACTCTTATTCTCAGGGTGGAAGAGACAATCAGACAGTTGACATTTAGTCTTTAGCTCACAGGGTAAACAGAAACCAAGGCACAATATCTCTTCCTCTGCTCTGGAAAGACACTGATCCCACACTATCCTGCAGCAACCACTGCCAGGCCTAGCATCCCTTCTGCAGTAATTCCATAGGGAAGAGCAAGCTACCCAACCGCACCTGTGTTTTCCTCTTAACAGCTGTGCTTTTTGAAGTTATCCCTTCCTGCTCCTCTTAAACTCCTCATCAGCAACGAAAGTCATGCCCAGTGTGTAGAACACACTCCAACAAGAGCGTTCCTCCGTAACAGAGGCAGTTTGTGATCATATACGTTCTTATTCAAGGGCATATATCTCTGCCAATTACAGAAACTGCTTGCACTGGAAAGCAAAAACACATTTAAAGCTCCATATCAACAGAATTAAAACAGTTTGAAAACAAGAAGGTGTCATCATGCAGGAGGTAGAACTATATGGACTATTATTATGTGTTCTGAAGATCACTGCTTGGAAACTTCTAATCCCAGTCTAGCAGATTTACTGGCAACAGATTTCCAGTCTAGACTCTGCAAAAAGCTCCCAGAAAAGTAAGTTTTCCACAGTGTTCCATTCTGAGAGGAGGTCATGTGACTGTAGGTACAAAATTAGGACATATTAAGGGACCTGGCACTCCCCAGTAAAAATGGTTAAAAACATTCAAAAACAAGGTTCACGGCAATGGGAACATAACGTGAAAATCCGCATGAGCAATCACAGGTTATTAGACTGAAGCGAGTTGCTGTCTAGAAGTGCAAAATACCTGCACAGACAGAACTATGTTGTAGTCGAGGAGATCTCTGGTGCTGCAGTAGCCAACAGGAAGGACAGTTTTGCAAGAGGTGCTCCTAGGACAAGAATGAAGGGCTACTTTTGTCCTACAGCACCTGTATTGGCTCCAGTCAGGGAACATGCTTGTTCCACAGTTGAGCACCTGATGAGACTGACCAAAACATGGCGTGTTGCTTTCAAACATGCCTCCTGATGATTTCACAAAAAGGGGTCACTAAGAAAACCACAAGAAACTGCCTCACCGTTGCTACATAAAACTGCTTTATTCAGCACATTATTTTTTAATAATTCACACCCTGGGGAGCCCTCACACTGGAGCTCATGCTAATGCTGATGATAATAGAAGTGCCTCTTGCTACTGGGCAAACTGGAAACACAGAAGCATCTTTCCAGGCAGAACTGCAGCAAGAGAATTAAGCTTCCCTGCATCAGTATTCATGGCCCAGCCAGCTCTGGCAATGTGTCTCATCACAGAATCAGACAAGCTGGAAATACAAAGCTCTCTTGTACTGCTAGTAGACTTTTAGTACAGATAATTAGTATTGTCTGGGGGTACCTACCCACCAAGAGGAAATGAAAAGGCATATGGCTCTACCCTGCCTTCCTGAAACAACTCGGAATGGGCTGCCACCATTGCAAATTGTTTAAGGGAATGGATTCATGCCTTCTTCCAAATGCTGCCTCAATCTGCTTACTAGTCAAGTAACATTTGGAGAAAGCTAGCTTCAGTGTCTCTTCACAGATTTCCAGATGTTACTCAGTTGCTCTGTTACTCAGAGTAATCTCATGGTACTCAGTCATCATGGGAATTTTGCAGCTCAGCTCTCCTTCAGTACTGTATTGCCAGCAAACTAAGGCAGCAGGATACTAAATCCCTCTCTCAGATTGTTAAACACACTGGGCAAAATTTTCAGCAGTGCTTGTATGACTCAAAACATCCTCTCCCAACCAGTATCCAACCAGTGGGACATAAGCACCTTGGAAAATTTCATTTGAGGGTAAACGTATCTGACATCAGAGCCATCCCACCAGATATCTTCCCTAATTTAAAGAAAATGCAGTGCTATTTTTCTTTGCTATTTACTTGCTTAGCTGCCATATCACTTTACAAAGACCAGTTTAAGCTGACAAAAGAACAAACAATTTAGTGGAAACTAAACTATACCATCAAGAATGGAGGACTTTCTGACACAAGCTTTATTATACAAAGATCCTTTTCTGGCATTCTGCCCCATCTCCTTTCTCCTACTTCACACGCTTTTGCTGCTTGTTGCACAGAATCCCATTACTCTGTTCAGCCATTTCCTTTCCATATTTGTCTCTATTTTATGCTGACAGGAACAAAAGAAAGAACAACTTTATTATAAGGATCTATTCAGAAATTGGTATCCTGCTTGCTTCCCTGCATTTAGAATTGCATCTTCTTGCCCTGGTTTGTCCCCTTCCAGTACATCAGAGGCATATTAATTCAGTTCTCAACATCTACAGACACAAAGGACTTGCAACGGGGGATGTAGCAGTTAAATTCTTACATCTTCAATTATTTTTACTGAATTGCCTCCTCTTTTAAAATTTGCAGTCTTGTTAAAAGTACATTTGAAAAAACCCACAAGTTTGCTACTAGCTATTTCCAAGTAATTAAATTTATTAATCCAAACAGGGAGCAAGGGAAATAAAACTACTTTCTCCTTCATGCTTTTCCCCCCTCCTCTTACTCCATAACAATTATAAATGCCTTCATCCCATTTAAATATTATGACCAGCACTTACTCATTCTATTTTTTGCTGCCCTTATCTTTCTCTTGCAAACCTTAAAACAGTAATTGCCCTGAAATTGGAAAGAATGAGAGAGGGTTCCCCCCCAGGAAACCTAAAACTTGATTAGCCCCTCAGAAACCAGGTTGTTTGTTTTTTCCTGCATTCTTTAGTTCCTAGGTTTTTAGTTTACAGCATTCAGATTTACAGTTTTAACTTTTTCTCCAGCCTACTTCCACTGTAATACTGAATATCTCATTTTTATCATTCACTGCTGCAAAAGGTGTTTCAAAAAGAGGATGCAGAAACTCACACATCCCCAAAGCAGCCACACAAAGATGCCCAGTAGCTAAGTTTAACCACAAATTCAGAAGTCTGTGCAACTAGAGCTGGTTGCACAGTGACTCAGTGAGTAACTTCCCAAGGAGACATCTGGCAGATTTGCATAGCTGTGCCTGCTGGCACATTTGCAGAAACAGAAAGAAGGCGAGGACAAGACAGAGTGACCATGGCAACTTGTGACTCTGCCACTCTCCGCTTTCTGTGCGGCTCACCTAGAGGCACCGGGCACCCAAAAGCTCCACCCGTGCTCAGTGCAGGTTCACTTGAGCATCTAATGTTTAAGACACCCCATGCTTGTTGGAGTTTATAGACAGATGCATGCTCTACAGAAATAACCAGACTAGAACAGGCCTGGAGACTGGCAGAGTTAGAAATACACTGAATAAGCACACACACCTTGTCAGCAGCCCCCACGCTCCTGGAAGGCCTTTCACAGTTCCTGTTTTCACACAGAGAAGTTAAACGCCTCCCTTCCTCAGCACACCAAGTACCCTGTGCCATGTTTACAGAGGAAACTGTACTTTTGCTCCTCCTTGATGCCCTGAGGGACAGCTTATCTATGGCCCAGGCCCGCCATCCTGCTCAGAAAGAGCTACGAAGTTCTTCCAGCTGGTCTCTGGCTGTTTGTCCCCTTGCAGAAGCCGTGACTCACCGCATGAGGCCCGGCTCGTGGCTGCTCCCAGTGCAAGGGGCAGCTGTGACTCAAGCCAGCGCTGCTTTGCAAAACCACTTGTGTCAACTATGCCCTGCGTGAACAGGCAAGAGAAGTCCTTATGGGCACAGGCAAAGATTAAGCCCTGTGAAGACTTCAACCTATGCATATAATAATGTCTCTTTGTCACCTTTCTCTTCTTATTCAACAGTTCAATACAGACAGCTCTAGCATTACTGCTCAAGACAAGGCTCCAGCCAACCACCAGCATTTTCTACTACATGTCCTCCAACCATGCGCAGCGCTCAAGCCAAGGGGCTCCTATTTTGGACACTGTGGGTCAGCTACTAATCTTTGGACCCATACACGGTTGAAGACTTTGCACAAAGTACTCTTGCCTCTCTCCGGTAGAGAAACAAGACAATTCCCTTTGTTCTCTTGCCCCAGGGACAGATAACCAACCCGCCTGGCCTGACCCACCATTTCTACAGCTAATGGGACTGGAGAGGAGATGGCAACTGCAGGGATTTTTCACTATAGCCCAGTGTATGGAGGGCCTTAACGCAAGTTTCCAGCACAAGTAACATCCAAAAGGGAATGTGAACTCAGTGAAAAAAAAAAAAGATCAACTGAATATTGATCCAAGGTGAGGGTAATGCAGAGTTGCAAGAGTCAGGAGTTAAGTTTCACTAGAGGAATTTTTGTTTTTTAAACAAGACCTTACAAAAATACAATAATTTTCCCAAGGAACCACCCTGAAATCCTCTGCCTGGGCACAGAAAGTGTTTTTTGGTACCACAAGAGGTGTGGAAGACAGAAAGTGAATAGGATGCATGTGATGCCCATTTCCTTGGTTGAAATACACAAGACAAACCAGTATATAATTACCTGCTTTCTGTAAGCATGACTTCAGGATACTTCTCTAGCAGACAGTTGTGATCCCAACACACCCCCTTTAATTTAACTTTTCTATTATGAAATTCCCAGTCACTCCAAATCAGCAAGAAAAAATGCTATCAGCGACAACTTCACATCTACCAGCCCACATTTAGGCCAACAACCAACCAGCTTCCTCGCAACAGCAACAACCCACTTTTAGCATGGTGTGGCCACCTTCACCAACCCTTCAGGATCCACACACAAGGCGGGGGAAAAAAACAGAGATAGCCTAAAAGCAGCTTTTCAAGTAAGAGCTAAAATATCTTCCCCTCAGAACCTGGGGGCTGTGGTAATCCCCTTTTTGAAATGCTAATGTCATTACAACCATAGCACCAGAAGACAAGCTGTGGGGCTTGGGTGACAGAGCCTCCCCTGTGCCCTTACACAGATGATTTAAGCTGGGCCTTTTGTAACTCTCCTTCCCAAAGCTCCCTGCCCGGCGGCATGCTTGACAGGAGCTGCAGCTGCCATCCGACCCTCCCAAGGAGCAGGGGTGGAAAGATCAAGCTGATGAATTCATGCGTGCAGGGCAGGGGCCCGGGGCGCAGCAGCCGTACACCGCAGCCTTGTGTTCTCCAAACACACACGGGGACAAAGATGGGCTCAGAGAAGACTTGAAAAAAAGGCAAAGCAAAAGGTCCCCAACTGCTCTCTTGCTATTGCTAAACAATTGCATGACAGTAAAACATGTTACAGCTGTTCATTAAACTGGGCACAACAGATACTGGTATAGGAGAGCCCAGTTCAAAGAAAATAATCAACATAAATACATCTATCCTCACAACCCCAGGAATCAGCTCAGCCTCAGACAGGAATCCCTCCCATGGAGAAAGCTACTCCAAAGGGATGGAGAGCAGTCAACTTCCCTGCAAAAGCAATTGGAAGTAGCTCCTGTGGGGAGATGGGAGACGAGATCAGGCACCACAGGTTTCATCCTGCCACCATACAATACGTAACAACTGACAGATGGTTACCAGAGGGCTTTCTAGTTTTGTTTTCAATTTAGTGTTCAGTTTTCATTGCCTCCAATACCAGTCAGGAAATCACCGAGGAAAACCAATTTCAAGTAATGATTCTGTTTTAAATACTACGAGGTTTGCTGCAAAAAAAGTGTTTTCTACAACTTACCGTTTCCTACCATCTCCCAGAGAGCCTCCCACTACAGGAGAAAAAGGGAGAACATCACCACAATGGCTGAGAAGTAAATCAAGCTAAGTTTTACACCAGGTGAAATACAGTTTAACTGGAAAAGCAAGCTACAGACTGAAACATTTGCCATACACAGACTCTGCTGTGTTTACAGCAATTCCCACTTCATTGAGACCGGGTGAAGCTACTCTAACACCATAGAAATAATATGTAAGAATCCCAAATCCCTCTGCTGGAAAAGAAACAGGAACTATTTCACCTTGAAAGTTCAGTCATCCCACTGCTACCTATAGAGAAGTATCTGCATTTAATGAGGAGGCCAGCCTCCATTGCTACAGAAAAGAAAGGTGACAGACCGCTCTGGAAAGGGAGATGTGTTTAGTTTTGTTTGTGCAGACTGCACACTGGCAAGCAGTTTTGAAATGCTGCCACCAAACCCAGATAATTTTTAAACGAAAAACACAAAAGCTTCAGTTCTGCAAGCATCCTCCTTTTGTGCTACTAAATAACCAATGTCAGGAGAAAAATTTCCTCCATTTAAAGCAACTAATTAAGTTAACAGTTCAGCGGATGGAAACAGACTTAGTGATAGATGCTTCCCTGCTGTCAGAGGATGCAGAACAGACATTCATTTTCATCCTCTCAAATCGTTCCACAGCACCTGACACGGCCAAGCGTGAAATATTCTTGACCTGCCTCAGACAAGTGGCAGGTGGCCAGAGGTATGCGGTAAAATAGTTAAGTCTTTGCTCACCCTGACTGGAGTCAGAGAATGAATCTCCTCACAACACCCCTAATTACCAGCTTCCACCAGTCTCTCTCGGTTTTACTGACAGCAAGAATCAAGGATGCTAAAAGCAGCTAAAAGGGTGCTAAAACCTGTGTATCAGGTGACAGGCTGCAATGTCCCCTTTCCTCCATCTAGTCGTGCCCACCCAAGGACTCAACTTTTACATGGGATCAGCTCATGACTGGAAAGAGCTGGTTAAAGCGGGACTAAACATGACCAAGGCAACACTGACAGGAAAAATAAAGAGGGAAAGAAAAAAAAAAAAGAAAAGAAACAGTGCTCTGAAAAGGTGCTCCAGCACTGGGGAGTCTGCACAGCTGGAGGCACGTACCAAGAAGCATTCAGTTCTCCAGGCTGCTAACAGGAGGTAGAACTACTCACAGGGGCTAACCTCTTCCAGCACAGCACCCACACTGCACTTCAAGTGTGTTCACCCACCAGAGGCATCACCTCACACCAGCAGACAGTGACGTGGCCACCTTTGTGTGCACCTCCTCTCTCACACAGCAGAACTGCACTAACAGTGCCTGACTGCCAGGCTTGTGATCTGCCTCAGGCCAAACTTGCTGATTATTTCCTTCACTACTGCTTCAGTGACACAAAATTGAACAAGGATCCTGTACCAATAGAGAACTCGGCTCTCCCAGCACTGTACATCTCCCCCAGCTATTCCAAAAGTGGAATCTAGCTTACTAGATGCCATGGAGGAAACAGCCACCAAAGCACAAACAGCCAACTTAAAGATAACATTTAAGTATTTGGGAAGTAAACGCAAATAAAGAGATTCAAAGTGGGAAGGCCCAAAGGTTAAAATTATACTAGCTCAAAGACATCACATTTCTACATCACAGCAAGACTCATTTATGCTTTGGGCTACTGGCAATAAAATTTGCAACAAGTCTAGCTTGTTGGGAAAGACGCAGTGGAGGACTAAAAGAATACAACTGGAAAAACAAATTTACCATCTTCATGGACTGTGCTAAGACTTGCACTCAAAGGCAAACTCATCACAGCTTGCGACTACGTCCAGGTTTTTCAGCTTATCAAAAACGAGTAATTTCCTCAGCTGAGAGAAAAGTGAAAGCTGAACCTAAACACTCAAGATACTAAGAAAAGATAAAGGCTTTATAATTTATAACCTAAGTCAATTATGCCTAAGAAAATGTTTACAATGAAACCTGAATGTTGTTCTCCAGGAGCATTCAAAAGTTACTTTCACTAGGGAAAGCAAAACCAGCGACAGAATGGAAGTACTAGTTTTAGAATAACACAGACCATTACAGTTATGGTGCTTTGCCTGTGCTAAAGAGAAGTAAAGATGCGCTGTAGAGTAACATGTGGCTCAGCACAACTCTGACAGTACCGGTCCTTTTCAAGAACCATGTCAGCGGGTGTTAACCCTTGAACTGCTGCAGATGGGTTACACAGCAGGTGCGTCTCCAGGACTTCGAGTTTCAAACTTAGGTGCTCTGAAAGTAGGAGTGGAATGGGCTAGAAAAAACAATGTTAAAACCCCACACTTCTCCCCTCACAGCAACAGATAATCAACAGCTGTGGGTTCTGTATGACACATCAGGTAAGTCTCCCGGAGATAGATCTCCAGGGTGCTGGTGATCCAGAGTAGAGGCAGCACCAGAAGTCCCTAAACCATACATATGGTGACACATGGACCCCACCTGGAAAGCATCACCACCAGCAGGGACACCTTGGTGTTGACAAGAATTCTGGGTGTAGCAGCTTTAATAGGATTATCTTGTTTACAGGAAGGGTTCCTCTACAGTGAGTGTAGCAGCCAAACAAATGAAAGACAGGGGAGAAGAGCAAAACAGCTTTTAAATGTAAAACTGAACACAAACTGAGAAAAACAGTATTTTCTCAGAAAGTCACAGATATTTCTCTAAACATAGCAGCAACTTCCACTTGAAATTCCTCCCTATGTCTTGTTTCACACACAGTTGCTGTATGGTCTTTTGCAGTTTCTCTCACCCTCCACATCCCCAGCCATGATGATAAAGCACTTATAGGCAGACACAGCCAGTGCTCCAGTAACTGCCATCTTCACCCTGCTCTGCTCCTGCCTTAAGGAGATTCCTGCCTTGAAGCTTCAGTCCCTGGAAGGCACACACACACTTTGTAACCCTCAAGTTCTTGAACTTTCTGCCAGTGTCTCATTAGTCAGTCCTGCTGCATATAGAAGAGCGTGAAAAGCCCGATGTTGTAAAGGCATATCCTGCATCCTCCTGCATTAAGACACTCTTACCTACCTGTTAAAAAAAATAAGCACACACACATATATTTCTACTAGATTCCGCCCTCCCAAGGCCATACTGTTCTCAACCATTCTAATCCGCTTGCGTAACTAAAACACTGCCTTGTTTCAGGACTTACACTACTTAACCATCAAGCCACTAATTGGCTTTTTAAACCACCAGGATCTTTTTCACAACTCCACCTGTGAAAACCTTCCCCTTCCTGTTTTGCTGCACTCCTGTTTTCCTCTCCTCTCCGTCCCAGAATTTTATTCTCCCTCGATCCTCATTCATGTTCAATCTATTCTACCACCTTCCTACAAATCTCCATTCGCTTCTAGTCTTTTTCTATCCCTCAAGAGTCCCCAGATAGCTCCATTTCCTTCAAAATATTCTAGTTCTACCTAAACCAGAAAAACTTCACCTGCTGTCTCAGCAGCTTACATCTCTGCTGAAAAAGAAGCAGACAAAAATGCAAAGTTGCCTAAACAACAAAATCGGTAAGATCACAAAACAGTTTTATTCTCTTTCTGACGGAGTTTTATCGGTGCCTAAGGGTTTGTCTGACACAAAACTCATTATACACCATGTTGATCTTTTTCTCAGGACATAGAAAATGTTCCTTTCAGCCAGAAGAGCAGCAGCAGCCTCTGGCTTTCTAGTTATGACTCTGCATGTATCAGGCCTACCATGCTTCTTCACTGTCTGGGTTGAAAACTCAAGACAATGCCCACCAGAGGTGCTTATCTCACTCAACAGCAAGGCAACATTTTTCAAATCAGAAATGCCCCTTCCCTTTACTGACAAAGTAAAAGACAGATCTCAAAAGCAGCAGCAATGTTTCTTTCTGCTCTCTAACAAGAAAGATTTTCCCTATTGAATTAAGATGGCTGGCTAGACCTAAAATGCTGAGTCCGCAGGGTTTAAAGATGCTCTTTTGTTATCCTACCATTCAATTCTTTGGCTTCTGCTTCCCCTGAAATACATCTTACCACGCCAAGCAGATAAATGCGCTTATCCTTGAATTCACGGCATTGGCCCTACAGAGAGGGAACACAGGAGGCATCTCCACCCAGCACCAGCCAGGCCAAAGTACACAACCAGTGAGGGAGCATCCTCCACCACCTCTTGAGATTAGGCTGTCTTCTCATCACAGAAGCTCCAAAAGTTCCCCTCCCCTTTCCATAATAAAAGGATCGCTGTACCAGACTGGCGATAAAGCTCATTTTTTCAACAGTTCACCAACAAACCCCCTCTAGCTCAATCCACCTAGCACATCCCATAACTCATCTAAGTGGCCCCATACCTAAGGGGTTACTTCAAATCCCTTCAATGACATCTGGAAGCAAGCAATTCACCAGTCTTCAAATGCTTTGCAGAAGCAGAGCCTCAGGGGAATTCCTGCTTGCAGAGAAAGATGAACACTCCCCAGAGGTTTTGGTTCATTAAATGAAAAATGTTTTTTAAGATGCAGATCAGTGCACACTGATAAGCAGGTACAACCTCTTGAGACAATGCCACAATCCTGTCACTGGATTCTAATTACTCTCATGAAGATACGAGCATTTTTGAGCTTGCTGTTCAAGTGCCTTCAGCACCCTACCTTCACTCTTGACTATCAGTCATTTGTTACCAGCAGTGTTTTAGCAATCCTCATCTAGACACAGATTGCTGCGTTTAAACACAGGGCCTTGGCAGATTCAGCCACAAAAACTGAAGACTTAGTCTACAGCTACCCACCTTGCCCTACCACTAGTTTCCCCCTTTATCACCCATGTAAGCATGCTGGGGACATATCTACTCCACAGCTTTACACACCACACACCAGCTATTCCAGCAGTATTTGCAGTAACAGCCCAGGCTGAAGTCTGCCACAGTTCCAGAGCAAATTTACTTCTTTTTCTGCCATCCCCGCTGCAGAGTCAGTAATGGCTGGTGGCATAAACAGAAGGTGGTAACTGCTTGTGCTGCTGCAGTTAAACATAAGGGCTGGAGAAGCAATGGCAGATGTGGGTTGCACAGATGAAAAACATTCAATATAGCCTCAGCTCCAATGGTAACCAGTTTAGGACTCAAAAGGGACAGAAGCAGCAAAGGAATTGTCAAAGGGCATAAGGTGATAGCCAGCAAACTTCCTTCTGTCCCACTGTCAGGATTTTTCCCATGAGACTAGGAACAAACCTAAACTCTTCCCAAATGATTGGCTCAAGTAGATAAAGAGGAATGACTCAGTGACAGAAGGAAGCTGCATAAAATAGACAAGTCTGTATCTTCAACCTAGCAGATAGTGGTCATCAAGGGACACCAGGATGGTGACGAGTCAGAACCTGGACTGAACTTCACAAATACTTTCTCTTGAAGAACAAACCATTCAGCACCAACATGCCATTCAGCACCCCTCCTGCTTCCTTCTACAAAGAGGTTCCTACCCGTTTCCATCTTTCTCATTCTAGCCCAGGAAACTAAGGTGAGTTGGACCAGACAACTCTTGAGTTATTTCTTAAAGCAGCTTATTTTCCTGCTAGCAACCCATGGCCAAGAATTGAAACCCCCTTAATACTAGGTGTGTGTAATGCCAGTCTTGCCAGGAGTAAAATTCAGCCACTGGATAAAAATCCAGTATTTGGAGGATTCCATCAGCTCTTCTCCCAGCTCCCACTCTCTGAAGACCAAACTTTGGTAGGTGGTAAAATTCCCCTCCCACACCTTTAAATACTTCATTATGATTCTATTCCCCTCAGACTTTGTTCCTGATCCTGGGTTGGGTTGGTTTTTGGTTGGTGGTTTTTTTTTTTTCCGGAGGAGAGGGGAAAGGTCAGACTAAACAGATCAAATTGCAGAGTTCAACAAAGCTTTACACAAAATTTTATATATTTAGAACAGCTACAGAAGCCAAGCATGCCTCCCAGTTCCTCCCAGAGTTATGTACATCCATAACACAGACACAGGAAAGATTTCCAGGCACAGGAAATGAAAAGCAGGAGTATCTAATGGATTATATCCAGAGTCATGGTCTGTGATGAGATGTTCACCTTTCTTGATTAAAGGAAACAAGATTTTTTGCCTCAGCTTGCCCTCCCTGTCCTCTCAGTCATCTCTGGCAGCCTCTTAAAACTCTCACAAGCAGCATCTCTCTCCGCATTTTAATGAAATATTTACTCTGTTTGTTTTTTCTTGACTTATTTGAAGTTAAATGCTATAGAAGACACAGGGATCCCTTCAAGCAGAGTGAAATATATGAAGTTGATCTCCCTCTCAAACTGAAGGCAGTCATCTTTCCCAAATACAAGGGACAATGGAAATGGGACACAGAGATGGATCTCCGGCTATCCGATACAATAAAAGTATAATGGGAATCCTACTCATAGCCACTTGTATTAACAACTAAAACATCGCACTCATTTCTCACAGTACAGCAGTGAACAGAAGTCTACTCACATGCAGGTCCTTTGGATTTGCTGAGCCAACCTAGGACAGACAAAAGGAAAATTCAGGATTACTATTATGCTTACTTTAATTCATCCTTCAACCATCAGAACTGGTTAAAATTAAACAAGTTGCATGTGGCTTCTTGAGATCCTTATTACTCCCTTCAAGCCAGTTGCTTAAGTAGCACTGCCTGGATCAGTGTAGTAACAGAGTGAATATTATTATTTGAATAGTCTAATTCTGGCCCCATCTGCATCTGCTTCCTAGCCACCTTTGCTGCCTGGCCGTTATTCTGCAGCTCCTCACCGTGCTCTTCTGTACTACTCTGCTCTTACTAAGCTCTCCAAAGGGACCGGAAAGAGGAATTGCACATGAAAAGAAAGGGGAGCAGTTTCAGGGAGAACTACACAAGTCTTTGGACTGACCCTGTAATTTCTCCAAACCCACACTTAGGTGAAGCATGCAGGTTAGAATTAAGATCCTTTGTTCATGCACAACACCTCCCCACATCTCTGTCTGGCCATTCAGTGTTAGTGTCCTTGTTTTCATGACCACTGAATTCATCCCCTAGCTGTATTCCTGCAGCCTTCCTTTCAGCCACATAATTAGAGACAAAGGAAACCTCTGCTTTGCACAGATTCCCAAAGAATAGGAACAAGTCTGAATCTGCTCAATGACTGGAGTGCGCTCTAACAAGCTGTTCCATGCAATGCAAACAAATACCAGCGGTATCCAAGAGCTTCTGTGCAGAATAACCTTGGCACTGAAAAGACCTTAGAACAGCAAGCAGCAGATTGGCTGCATTTGCGTCAGAGACAACACACAGGAATGAAGTCATTTCAGTTTATTCAAGCTCAATTTATCACTTTAATGGCAATCCTAGAAATTAAAGAGCTAGCTTTATAGCATTTCACACGTGATCAGTCAACAAAAGTCAGGCTGTGTCTAAATCTAAATGGACTTAGATTCACCGAGCCAGCATTATTAATTTTTAAAGGTTAATATTTAAACTCTCTCGTTTATGGGTATTGATATTTGCTTAATTCAGGACGTTTAATACTTTTACCAACACCTTTACGTGCATTTCCCAGGACCAGGTGATGCTATTATCAATAATAAGAGGCCCAACCCATGTTTTGATAGGTTTCTGACAGAGCTGGTTATGAATCAGAGAGATTACACCATTTGGAACACAAACGATAGGAGGCTTTCAGAGTATTTTAGAGAGTACATGTTAAAGTTTAATGAACAACTTATTCTGATCCACTGTCATCCTTCCAAAAATAGCCTGGCTAGACAGGACCATTGTGAATGAGATATAAACACAAGGCCTTTGAGAGCTTGGGAATAACCTTAAGGGCCAGAGATGGGAGGGGAGGGGAAGGGGGGGGTCGGTAATAATTACAGCAACAAAGAAAGAATGGAGAAGCATTATCTGTAGAAAAGCAGACAAAATGGTTGTTATTACTCCCCTCCAACACTTCAAAAATTCCCTATCTCTATCTGCTAAGCTCCCCGGCTCTTAGCTACATTCCAGATGAACCCTCAATGAAAACAGAAGAGAGACGAAGAACTAAGCCTCAGCATTTCAGGTCCTTGCTTTCCAAGTCTCCTCGCTTGCTCATTCCTTCATTGTTTCCCCCAACTAATCTTGGAGAATTTGCCAGACAGGAAAAAAAGGCACAACAGTGATAAAGCTCAAAAAATATTTCTGAACAGCACTGAAGTTTCCCTAAATCCTCCTCTTCTGACACAGCTTCATTGCTTGCCCATCACCAAATGCTGCATTTGTTTTGTGTTAAAATATGTGCAGCAATTATTTTTACGTTCATGGATATATTCCTGTGAAAAAGGGAGCAGTTTCCCCAAATTCTACAGCATGCTTAGTGACTAAGCAACTTATCATACTCATCTCATGGCACTCCAGGATATTTGGATAGATTGCTTGAGACAAAGTGCTGAAGATTTCTCTTAAAAATCCATGCATAAATAAAATCAATTTATTACCAGAGGACAAACCAGATGCTTGCTGACTGGAAATGAGTCTGCCCTCTGCATTAACCACGTGACAAAGAGAACACATTTCTGCCCAGAACATGAATATATCTCTAAGCCTCCTGGAACTCAGGCAACATAATTTCTAAACAGCAAAATTATTGCAATACAATATACATCATATGGTTTTAAACATATGAATCACAAGCTCTGCTTTCTCACTCAGAGCTGAGCCAGCCATTGTCTCCATGCTTGTCTGTCCTTTTATGAGACCATTCTTCAGCTTTTGTAGCAATTGTGAGCATGTCACATTGGCCCCGCATTCAAAATAAGCATTACCACCAAGAGATTTAATACAATTTCTTGCTTCATGTTAACATCGCTTTGCTCTGTCTGTTCTGAATGTTTTTGCTATGTAAAGTAATAAAGTGAGGATGGTGGGGCAGTTGGGGGACAAAGATGAGGGAAAGATGATTTTCCAAGGGCCTCGCCAGTATTCTTTGTTTCTCCATCTGGCTCTCCGCTCCTCGGCTGACTTCCTCATTAGTGTTACTCATGGCTGGCGTGCTGCTGCAGGTGCAGCTCTCCGGGACCATGACGCATCGCAGAGCACCCCCATCCCTCCCAGCAATTGGCAGCTGGGTTGCTACCTCCCAGTCTCAGAAAACTTGCATATGGAAGTGCTCCTCAGTGAGCCCTTCCCCTCCCCCAGGATTTGTTCCCCAGCATGTCTTGCCCTCTGCTGCTATGATCTTGGGGCTCCCCTCCACATGCACTCACTTTCTCATTTCCCCTGCAGGAAATGGTTCATGCCTAGCCACTGTAATCCTATTTAGCCGATGATCTGCCTTGATCAGTTTACCACAGCTGGTTTCAGGTCCTGAAGCAAAAGGAACACAGAAAGGGAAACAATGCAGAACCACTCTGGGGTCTTCTGACATGCTTAACTAGTGCTTTTGTTAATGTGACTGGGTGCCTCAAAAATGACATTAAAAAGGCTTGCCAGTATTGTGGCTGCCTTTCCCCACTCAGCAGCCCCATGCAGTACAAGGCATTTGCATACTGATTACAAACTCAACTGAAGGTGCTGCAGTGTGTAATGGGAGTTTCAGACAGGGATGGTGCACTCCAGCCCCAGGCTGGGAGGCATATCTGACAGGCCTACACCTGAAATGAGGCAGTGACATTATCACCCATAACAGCAAGACTGGAAAAAAACAAGGATAGACCAGATCCTAAAAGACCTTCAGTTCTTGCCAATTTGTCACTCTTTCACATGTGTGTCCCCCACCCCTCATTACATACAAAGCCAAAAACAGGCCAGGGAGATATACAAGTCTGGGATACCTAATTTCAGCAGCCTCTCCCTTACAACTTGAAGAGCCAGATATACTAAAAGAAGATCAACAACTCCTCCAGCAGTTTCCAGCACCAGCAGACTCTTCCATACAGGATCACCTCAGCTTTGAGTGCATCTGGCAACTAATGTTTATTCTGCTCTACCACACAAAGGCCAAGTCAAGCTTCACTGATGTTGAAGAGTGTCAGTCATGAGACACTTTTAGGTGCCATGATATGTCAAATAAATAGAACATTTTAGAGTTATGTTGAGAACTGAGGTTTTGTTTTCAAAGGTAAGCTGTTGCTACACATTGCAACAGCTGCTGAAGTCAAACCTATGTGCCTTTTACAGACTAACCTCCTTTAAAGTTCTGTGCAAGAGCACACAAAGTTATTCTTTCCATCCCATGACACTTATGATCAGGCATCTCTCTACAGACAAAGACTACATCATGGCTGATCTGAGAGAAAAAAAAACGTATTTCAGGCTACACTGGGTAAAAAAGTACATACTTCACATCATGTAGTGCTTTGTGAGTATCCAGTATAATTTTCTTCTTCCACTCATTTCTGGAAGGCGGATTCCCTCATCTCTGCTAATATTTTACACATCATCCCATTGCACTGCTATATACATTATTCACTACACTTGTCCATCAGATAAACATCAAGAAGTTAGAAAGGGGAGGAGGGGAAACTCAAGCAGCAAAGTGGATCTAACAGAGGGGTGCAGTTAGCAGGTGCTGAAGTGTCAGAAGATAGCACACAAGGAAACACGGAACAGATTCATCAGCTGTGCAAAGAGCTGAAGACAAGCCGTCTTTCCAAAACTACTTCACAGTTGCTACAGGACATACAGATAAGAGTGTCTACATGAGAATCTCACACAAACAAAATGTGGTCCATGCTCTTGAGACAGTTCAGCTGCAGTGAAGGGATGAGAATGGAGTGGAAAAAGTCTGGGGGACTCAAAGTGACAGGGTAAAGGACAAACACTTATTTATACAAGACTCATTCAGTTCAGACACTGCCCTTTACTTAACAAGTAGTGATGAAAGATTTCCTGTGAGTACTGAAAGACCTGTACAAAACGCATCAACCATCACCAGCTTCCTCATAAAAATATAAGCCCACCTCCATACTTACACACCTCCCACTCCCTGCAGCATATGCAAAGATGTCACTTACCTGTGGCCTGTGTTTCCAAGATAAAGGTACCAAAGATAACTAGCAGAAGAGATAACCCATGGCTAGTCAAGGCAAGAGACGATCCTGTGATGCTCTTTGGTGCTACCATTCCATGGCACATCTTTTACCCACCAAAGTTTCTTTTTAAAAAAATCCTGAAAGATCTGGTTGATCAGGAGCGCCTCAGTCTACAAAAAAAAAAAAAGACAAGGAAAGAAACAGTGAGTGTTGAGCCAAACACCTACATCATCTGGGGAGAGGGGGAAAAGCGGAAATTCAGAAACAAACAAGAGCAACCTTTTGCATGGTAAGGTTCCTAAATGCTAGACCAAGTATTCACAGTTCAGGAGGAAACAGGAGTAGAAAAGGCAGATTTCTGCACAGAAAATAATAAAAGGAGCTGCATTTAGAGAGACCACAAATTTTCACTCACCCTCTAATATTTCAGGTATGAAGACTGCCTAACTTACAATTAATTTTAGCTTTTTCTTTCAAGACAACCCCAGAGGATATAGCATCTGCAGAATTCATCTCAAAATAACTTCAAGAGAGCCAGTCTTCCTACACCCCCCACCACCTTTCAGAAGGTCTCCAAGACTGTACTAGACAGCTAGGATAAATAAATCAAATGCTTCTTCAGCCACCTGGAGAGGCACAGCAAAGCCGACAGCCAGCCAGCAGGCAGGCAAACACATGTTATGAGAAGGAATGTAAAACAGCTTGCAAACCTCAGGTATAATGTTCTGACAGTACAGAGCATAGCAATTAAAATTGCAGGATGTGACACTGCTCATACCTGAGGACTGAGGGATTCAGCCATAGCCTATCAGGCACTGTCACAGCAAAAATAAACTCATACACAAACACACAAAGCACAGCTGGGAAATCAAGAAAGCACAAAGTTGAACCACTATTTTTAATGAAGGCAAAAGACCCAGCAGAATACATGTCCCACCAACCTAGTATACAGTTTTAGCCTGCAAGACCTCCAGTGGTAACTTTGGACCTGGATGAATAACAGTGTCACACATGACTCCAATGCTCATGAAAAAGTTGGGACAAAAAAAAATAAAAATCTGTGTGTACTGGTTTTATAAAGGAGGAAGGAGAAAACTGGAATAAAGACAACTGGGTGAGTGATGGAGTTAAAAAAAACAAAACAACAAACCAACCACACCAAGACACATTTCAACACTTCTATCACACTATTTCTTACGCAAACATCTAAAGCTCTCAGGTGGAAAAAAAAAAAAAGTTGCAGAAATTAATGTTTCTTTACACTTGACCACAGGAATACTTTCAATTTTGAGGGAAATCCCATTCAGCCACAGCTTCTTCAGTTAAATGGATATTTATACTGAAGGGGGAATTTTCTTTTCTTTTTTTTTGGCTGTTTCCCATAGAAATTCAACACTGCTGGATAACTCCAAACAAATCTGAGAGGTGCAAAGGCAGGTATCATAGTCTTTCGTACCCTGTGAGAACAGATGGGACACCTGGGGGTTAGTGCTCCTACTACTAGTGAAGGCAGTGTGACCTTCAGATCCTTAAGTACTTCTGAGATGAAGTCAACATGCCAGCACTGACCAGAGAAACACACAACTCAAACAGCCACAACTCACGTTTCCCATTACTCAGTCAAAAAAGAAGGTGCGTTATGGAAGAGAATATGTAGATTTGTCATTAAACACAGAAGTCATCCCAGTGAAAAGAGGGTTTCCTTAGTTCCATGTCACTACTTTGCTCATATTTTCTTCACAAAAAGGCTATCTTTAAGATTTGGATCTTTCAAGTCAATTAGTCTCTAGCAGAGAAGAATTCTCAGTCTGCATACACCCCCACCTTGAAATGTCATGTCAAGATGACATTTAAACCACCATGTGGCAAGTTTGGAGCTGATGCTACAAAAAACTCTGTGTCTGCCCCTTTGTTTCTTGCTTCATTTGGAGGGGGAGGGAGAGAAGTGAAGCTATCCCACTCTACGCCTGTAGCACAGCCTATAGATTTCTCATATCTTCCACAGACAAGGAGCCAATACTTTGTTCAAACTCCTACCATGCAGAAAGGAATAAGGATGCTGCCACTCACCTGCCAGAATTCCTCCAGCAACAGACCGTGGAATGAGAAAAATACTCCTCTGTGAAAAAGGCCAAGCCAGCTAGTCTGTACATCTGCCCCCTCCTTTCAAGTTAGATCTCCCACATGAATTTTAAGTTCATATTCAACTGGAAGAGGCCAGCATCTGGCCTATACTCCAGGCCAACTGCTGGCCGCTTTCTTCTAAGAGTCACTGCTCTACACCAAATTACAGGTCTGACAAAGCAATGCACCACCTTCAGCAAATGGCCCTTCTGATTAGATCAAGACAGGTCTGTCTTCCCCATTCCAATTTAATGAAGCCTCATTAGTATAACAAACTCTACAAGTCTTGCCATGGTATCTTTTAAAGGTGCCCTTCCCTGCCATCGGAACAGTGCTTGCCGGTGACATATCGGTGGCCAGAAGAAGAGGTAGGGAAGAGGGCATGCAATTATCACAGAATTTGCTGAGCCGCCTGAGGTGTGCTACCTTGCCCAGAGGCATTTTCCTCTCCCAAAGAGTGCACGTGGAAGCCAGCAGTTCCATTCTGGTCTCTGAACACCAATCTAGTTAGAGATACCTAACACAAGAATATCTTCTGGGGGAATCAATTATTGTTTATTCTCAGTTCACTAACAGATTGCTCCAAAGCACAGTGCTGTTTCTCTCCTTTCTTCCGAAGTTGGGCACTGTTTCCCCATCTCTTTTCAGCTACGGAGTCACTTGAATCCCAGGTTATTTGGGATGCTGCCTGTCAGAGGCCCAGGGCTGCCCAACAAGGAATGCTTTAAATTGCTACTGCTATGCCTACACTAACATCCCACTAAGCTGATTTAGTTCAGTGTGGGATTTGAAGGAAGCACAAAGGCAGCAAAACCATTTAGTGGAAGATAGCATCAATAAACCCCTCAGAATTGTTAAGAGACAATGGGCACAGGTACTGCCTTTGAGGTCCTCCCTCCCTCGGGCTGCAGGCAAGTTACAAAACTTGTTCCCAGCCTTGACTTTTCCTTGGCAAAATTAGAAGATGAAAGAGATTCTGGCTAGATAAGAAGGTATCCTTTCTTCCCAGAGGGGAGCTGGTGGTTAGGAAGCTATTTAGACAGACATTCAATTCTCTGAAAGTTGACTGTTGTTTTAGCACATTCCTCATACCTACAGCTCAGGGGGAAGCAGCTTTCATTAGAATTCTTCAGGCCTCCACCTCCAGAAGTCAACTGGAGTGCATTCTAGAGCACACACATTTGTCAGAGACACACTCTCAGGGTGATAGCTTAACAATTCATGGGAACACGTGAATCAAAGCTGTTTACACACAGCATTAAGGATGGTTTCTTTAATGGATCCTAGAAACAAAGAGGCAGAAGCTGACAGTAGCACGAATATACTGAGTGAGGACATTTCAGACCTGTTGCACATGCCACAGCCTTGGCTGCAGGGTTATGGAAGGATTAAGTTTAAACAGAGATGTTTTCAAAGATAATATTTAGTATAGTCAGCAGTTCCCATAAATACAGTAAGGAGGGGAGAGGAGATTCTTTTCTGTTAACAGTACATCAAGTCAATAGAGGTATTTCTTTTGCTTTCTTTTTAATGTGCACTTTGAAAAACACCTACTAAATATGGAAAAGAAAATATACTATCCTCTATGGCCACAAAGTCAACAGCCATACACCTCAGAGAAGGCTACGAACAAGGGAAAAAGTGCTCATTGCTCCCGAGTGACAGCCATCCCTGCCTCTTTCTTTTCTTGAAGTCTTGTCAAGCAACCTTCCCAGTGATGCTTCAGCATTAGTCCCCCTCGCTGCATGGCCAGCGCTGCTTGCACAACAAGCAGTAGTTTGCTTCTACATGAACTCCCTGAAGCAGGCATCAGCTTCCACGGAAACCATGCAGGCCAGATTTTCTGCTCGCTTTTAAACCACAATCAGATATTTCCAAAGATGACGCACCCACATATGGCAGAAGCTTTTTCTAAGCTAAGGTGTTTGGGGATCTCTGCCATTTATCTTCTAGACCTTCAGAAGCTACCAACTCCTATCCCTTGATCCAAGATCCCTTTGTAAGCATGTGTACAATTTCCTGGCATTATGACTAATTTTCTGATTTCTCCCCATTTAGTCACAGCAGGACTCCTAGGTCCCCACGGAAAAGTGTTCTTTGGAAGGTCATATGATCAGGACGTGAAAGAGAAGCAGATTTGGGTAGTTCTGGTACACCAAGGACATGAGATGTCAGGGGGGCGGACAGGACAGTGAGGCTCTCCAGTTGCTCAAGATGCCTGGCACAGCTATGTCCTGTGTCACCATTGCTGGAAAACAGGTCTTTAACCTGGATTCTTCACAGTTTGTTTAGGGCAGCATTCAGTATGTTTGGAATGCTACTGGCTTGCTTTTAAATACCATACTTGAAACTTGCAAAAATAAGATTAGTTATCCTCATGCACATCAGAAATCTCTATTTTATCCACAGTTTCTCCCTCACAGAATATTACCCAGAAATTGTTTGCTATCTCTTGAATGCACACAGCAAAGATCTTGGCAGCGGGATGAGTGATGGGTGTGGACAGCATACCTTTTGAAAGGCTAAACACAAGGATTGTTCTTGCCTCATGGTCCCGCTGCTGCAGGTGGAACCTTGCATGACCAGTGTGGTTCAGAGGATTTAACCTTCACCCTTAGTTGCTGGTTTTGTTGTATCCTTATTTTGACTGCTTTCAATGAACAGCCAAGCTTTAAAACAAAAAAGTCATCCTCTTGGCTGCTTAGTAAGAAAAATTACAGAAAAATCAAGACCAAGTGTCAGCAGAGGAAAGAAATCCCTATTTCTACTTACTTTCTGTAGCTAAACCAGTTTAATTGAAAGCTTTTAGAAACAGAACTGTATTTTTAACATTTTGGGATAACTTCACAGTTCAAGTAAACTGTTCAGTTAAACTAGACACAAAGAAGAAAACCCAAAGCATTCAAAGTTACCTGCAGGCAGTTTAGAAGAATCTTAATCATCTGACTTCAGCACAGCCAACTCTCAATTATCCCAGATAATTGGAAAAGGTGGAAGAGAAAGACGGGAAATAAGAAAAACCAAACAACCTATGTAACACTCCACACACACATGCATTCAGAGTAACCAAATGATTTACAACATGTGCGTTTGGTAGCTTCATTTTACACCTTCAGCTTGGAGCTACAGAAAGGCAGATTTCTGCACAGCACAGTCACAGCATAAAGCAGAGGGCTGAACTGCATGTATCCTTTGCTAGAGAGGAATCAGTGTGGCAGGCTGAGCTCCTTATTCCAGACACTGAAATCATCGCACATCCCCCTGCAAAACAAGACCTAATTGCAACCTGTAGTGGGACATGAATTGTTGGGTTTCCTCCCTCATTCTCCAACTGTGCCACAGCGTTTGGCCTATGGCCTGCAAATTCATCTGTTTCTCTCACATAAATACCTTGTTTTAGCTTTCACCTCCTCTCTCTCATAAAGGTTTCTAAAACAGCAGCACAATTGTTGGTGATGCAGAACTCTCATTTTCAAGAGGGAACATTAGAGTTTACTCAGAAAGAAGCTTGCTGGACAGGCTAAATTCTGAAATTCCATTTTAATCTCTGATAAACAGCATATGTCTAACTCTCCAAAGCCCTACTAAAGCACACTTAAGCTTTAAGCCACGAAACTAGATTTTTCACTACTGGATAGCCAGTCCTTTACAACTAGGAAAGTCACACTAACATTCCTACCCCAAGTGAATAAACCTGCAAGATTCACCAATTTGCATAGCTTATTCCCCAGTCTCCTCCCCTCTATCCTTCCTATCACAGTCTAAAGTCCTGTTTGCATCTAAATAATGCTTTTGCACCCCTCCCTCAATTGCCTCCTTATATCACTTGACGCTCCTCAAGAATTCATCCTGAGGTTAGACAAGCACATTCTTCTGTGGGCTAAAGGTAGGGACCACTTCCTTTCTCCATCTATTTCCCTTCCATGCCAGCAGTTGGGTGCAAGCCTTTGTATATGAGCTTCTTCCCTGCTGCAGCCCAAAGAGAAATGCACAGCAGGCTCAAAGATATTCCTGAGTGGACCAAACAAGATGCAACTCCAACAGTCCCCTTACAAGTAAGGGAGGAACAGACTTTAAGGTGTGCAAAGAAGAGGTACAAGGTTGCCAAGGAGGAAAAGAGGTGGTATTCAGTACCCTTCACTGTCCATTGCATGACGGAAACTCTGAAGTCAGTTGTGGATTAACCCCAAATGGTTTACCATTCCTCAGCCCAGTGTGATCCACAGGGCAATTTTTAAGCGTAACAAGGACTCCAACCCACTGCTGCTGCTCAGGACACCTTGCTTGCCAGTTTCATCTGTTCGTAATGACATAGCCAGTGAAAACAAACAAGAAAAGAGGTCTAGAGCCTCTTGAAGAAACACTTGGGCACATCCAAGAAGCACCAGAAAGATGACAACTCAGGTTCCAACCCCTGACTCTCAACAGTTTTCTTTGCAGTATCACCTTGAGAACCACAAGACACGCGTAAGCATTTTGAAGACATTTTGTATGGAGGATGAATTCATTGGGCATAAGTCAGCCAAGCAAGGGGCTCCTGGATCCCTCAAGGAAAATCAGAGCAAGCATATTTTCACTGCACACTTTAAAAGGTCATTGCTACATTATTGCCAGTCAAGTCACAGATTTGCATCTCCTACAGTCTAAACTACCATCCTTTTGCATGGAACATTAAAGATTTAAGAACCAACCAGCCACACTGGTCTTCTAAATGAATCTCTGCACTGCAGCAGTAAATTCCATCTTCACTAGAAGACATCAGAGTGGGTCTCCAAAAAGATCTACTTCACTTCAGGACCACCTGCGTCAGACACCCAACTGTAGAGGACAAACTGTTAGCAAGGGACTCTGATACATCAACGTGCAGTAACATTGTTTCAGGTCATAGCCTTTAAGCCATAAAATGGTTTCTGTTTAATTGAGACTTACTTTCCCATCCTGTGACACAGTAAAGAGGACACCACAGCAGAGCTTGCCCTACGACATGATTTTCATTCTTTTAAATCACTCTCATACTTTTAGAAACAGAGTCCAAAACAAATGGTTAGAAACAGTCTCAGTCTTGTGAAGATCATTCCCCATTTCCAAGTACTGTGGTTGTCATGCCAGGTCTGACACAGTCACAGAAGCTTTGAATTTTATGACTGAAGAAAAAAAATTATCCAATTTTCCTTGCCTTGGTAAGTCTGAATGAAAGCCCTAGATATCATTAGCCCCCCAAGTTTTAAGAAGTTTCCCTGGAAGTCACAGAACATCAGTGGAAACTTTTTCTGCCTTTCTTGGGAGGAGGAAGACAAGATCAAAATCCGATTGTCCTTCCAAATAAGGAAGGAGAAGCTAGTTACGGGCAGGCTGTGAACTTCCAGGCACAAGTAGGAAGGAAAAGCAGAGCCACGGAGAGGGGAAGGGTGGAGAGTTAGACAGGTTAATACACACAACTCCAATGCACGGCAGATTTCTGTGCTATTATAAAGATGCTTTAAAGCAGTGGCATCATGTCACCAGTGAATGAAGAGAAACCAGTTATTAAAAAGACAGACATGCTGGATCTGCTTTAAGGGATTTTCTTTATTTTTTTTTTTAAGCATACTGTCATCTATGCAATCTATGGGAGAAAGTAGAGACTGGAGGATAGTGGAGAATACATCTCTCACAATCTTTCCCAGTTTTGATGTTTTTTTAAAATATGTCTTTATTTGGAAAAGCATTCCCTTTGGAAACTATTGTTTCAGCATTTTCCCCCTGCTGCACTGCATCAGAAAGGGTAGGTTTCATACTTTCAGCTTTAATCAGTACAACAGCACAGTTACAGAGGACCATATGCACAAAATGTTCCAGAAGGCTTTCCAAAAATAATAAGTTCTAAAAAAGAAAACTCACAGTAAACTGAAATGGCTTCAGGGAAGGAGAATAAAGAAAAGACGTGCAGAGGCAGAACCTCTTAAAACCACATACAAGCTTGAAATGTTACTTTCAGTAAGAACAGGGCTTTAAAAGCAGCACTGGATCGGTAAAGTCACTTGTATCTCCAGGATGCTTTTCTCATTTATGCAGCTGCGTTAATCTGTTTCAGGAAATGCACCACAAGGCTCATGTACAGTAAAGGCTTATTTTATAATCCCTCACTACTAGAACATGCTTCTCCGCATCCTTACCACTTGTTCTGCTTTCATTTCAACTGATGTGGCTAAAAGCATCAGTCTGCTGCTATACACGCAGCTACAATACCACGAGGCAGCAAAACCATTTGAAGAAGACACCCATTTGGGAAGTCTTTTTCCTATCAAAGCCCTCTATACATAAACTTCAATGAACCAGTCTGACATTTAAATAAGACTATACTCCAAGATGGAGGGAGTCTTAGGTTTATTCCTAAAAGCACAGCTGTGAGACACAACTCAAGTTTAGAAGCTGCCATCCCAGATGTGAAAACATCCACTCACTCACTTTCAAGGGATGATGACAATTGCTATGCAGCACTTATTATTTGTACCACAGTTTATACAGAAAGTTCTCCACAACAGACATGTTGTAATATCAGAACCTTCCAGGTTAACAAATCCTTGATGTTTGGGTATCTGTCAGAGTAAAGGTCTTTTCAAAGATAAACACACACACAGAAACTCAGAGAAATAAGCCTGCCCCTTAAGCCCTCTGAAAACTTCATCTTCCAACAGCCTAGTATCATTGACCAAACTGAGAAAGTTAAAAAGCACAGTTTCAAATTCTGGTTCAGACTTTAATTTGGGATTCTAACACAGCAAAGAACTGCTTCAATAGATCTCAATAAGGTGGGGGAAAAGCAGGCCTTCAAAAGGTCTCCATGGCTCAGTTTTAAATCTATTAGCTCACTATTCCCCTTTGCTGCTACTAAAAAAGAAAAGTCAAGTCATTAGATGTTTCCTATTGCTTTTCCTATTTAGGATGCACTGTGCTAACGTTACAGATGCACATGTATTGCCACAAACCCTCACTGTGGCAGAGACCAATCACACAGACATTGGGCACATCTCACTCTACAGTGCCCAGCCACACCACTCTTGCCAGCATACAACTTAAAAGGAAAATTTTTGCATTGACATTCAACCCCCTTGCAACTAAAACTGCAGGACAACTAGCACCCTGCCTGCAGGCAGACCTGCTCCTTTGAGGCCACGGTCAAGGGTGGCCGCAGACGGTGGCCCAGACAGGTTCCCCAGCTGGACACCCTCACCAGCAGCTGGCACACCAGCATCCACCCCAATGCTCAGCCCAAGGCTTTCAGACTCTAGGCAAGGTGCCACCAATTAATCTCAAAAGTCAATACTCAAGGGCTGAGAGAAGGGGGGGTGGGAAGCTGGAGTCTTCCTTTCTTTTAAATCACTCTCGCAGTTACCAGCTCACAGACCGAGCACATCTCTATGCAGAAGACCCCCACAGCCTTTTCTCTCTACCTGGCTTCCCTCTACAGGCTATGCTTAATTTGATTTTCTAACAAGGGATCAGTTGTAATTATATTCTGATTTGAGCAGCACAAGCTAGGAGCATCAAGCCAGAGAGGCAGGCCAAGAAGGATCACTGCTTATTGCATGTCACAGGTGGACATACACATGCACAGGCAGGAGGCCAAGCACTGCAAGAAAAATCCCCAGGACAGGTCCACTTCTAATAGGGTGGCAAACTGCCTTCCTGAGACCTACAGTCACCATTCAAGGGTTGCACATTAAATCCACCATTAAACTGGGGTGGAAGAGAAGAAGCATGCCAAAGAGAAGAGTAGAGGAGTAAGAGTCTGCAGGATAAAACCTGTCATAAATAAATCCTGTAATTTGCTTCTCAATGGAAGGTCAATTTGAACCTTCAACTTCTCCCTCACTGAACTCAAAGTGAAATTTACACTTTACAAAGCATGGCTATTAGTGAAAAAAAGTATTAAAAAAAAATCTATATGGACACTGCTGGAACTAGGACAACCCAGAGGTGGGACCCGGGATGCTCTGACCTGCAGCACGAAGGGAGGGGGAGCACAGCCATAGCCTCCTGCACCCATCCCACAGCACCCACCCTGCAAGTTTCGCAGGTATCACCATTCCTCCGCTCCCCAAGAAGGAGCGTCTGCTCAGCCACTACAGAACAGAAAGTCAATGCAAATGTTAAGCAAAGGGTTTTGAGGCAGCCAAGGAGCATTGCCTGGTAGTAACTGTTCATTCAGCAGCTCTCAGTGCTTTGTTTATATAGCGGCAATGGTTCCTCAGCCTTTACTGACCTGTAGTCTAGTCTGCCTCTTGTACATCAGCGCTGTCGCTTTGCAGAGCCAGATGGGGCTGAGGCCTCACCCTCCACCATCCAAGCACTAACACACTTGCACTGCTACCTTGGATGAAGGGTGACCAGACACCCCCATGCTGCTGTTCTTGCTCCCACTTTGCAGCTAAGTGTCCCCTCCACAATACTGATGCAACTTTTAGAAGGGGAAACTGGGATCCTTACACTAACAGAACTTGTTGGGTAAACTATGTTCTTGCATCAGCACAGCTCTGGAGCCAGTGGAAGCTACAGGTGGGGAGAGGTAAGAAACTCCCACCTCAGCTTTGCTGATGAAGTCTGTAACTCATGGAACCACTGACTTAAGTAAGTAGCCTGTACTATGTGTTGGGCCAAGTAATTGCACAGGCTTCTTGCTCCTAAAACCAGCTCAGTCTTCAATCCACATTAAAATGTGGCAGAAATAATTTACTATGCATAAAGATGCTCTAGATCTAAAATCTCACTCTAAATCAGGCCTCTGAGCAGCCCAGTTTCCATGCAGATTAAAAGCCAGTAGGCTGGGTGAGAGCGCTCCATGATAGCCAAAGGCAACACAAGCTTGCTTAGTCAGAGGTAATCAAATGAAATCGAAGTCGAGAGAGGGGAAAAAGTTGTATAAAGCAGGAGAGCAAAAGTCAGCAACTTGCTTTGGCAGTAAATCTTACAGTTCCATGCAACAGTGAGAAAGGCTACAAAGTGATGCTGTACACAGCTAAGAATCACACATGCCAATGCTAGGTCAGAAGGAGATACACCCAAAAAATAGAAGATACAGGTTAAATAACTTTCTGCTTTGGAGGTTTGGCTTTTTCACTAGACCACCCAGAACTGCAAAAGCCCAGCTAGGCTTTAGCCAGTCTGCCTCAAAACTCTGGGGAAAACCCTCCGAAAGATCAGATTCCCCCTGGATACTCACATGTACAAAGACAAACCCCAGATAAATCCACAGGCAATGCCTCTTTACCAATGGGACCAGAAGCTAGAGGTGAAGCATCCTGCAAGTGATGTGGGAAGCTGCCTCCCTGAAAGCAACACATACTGCCTGCTGTCCCTCAGCCAAGCACACCACTCCCAGGTGCTGCCTCCCTCCTGGTCATAGTCCTCCACCCCCTGAATGCTACCAGGAAAGCATCCATGAAACACAAGCAAGGAGAGGATGAGAGTATAGAGTCTTCACCAGATTTCTGCATGTTGTTACTTCTCCAGCATGCTTATATTCGAACGACAACAGGCTGGGCACATGAACATAAAGGACACCACACATGCTGTCCCAGACACTTCTTCCCCATGCTCCTCTTGCACACACAGAGCTGAGAAGTGGAAGATCCTTCTTCACTCGCCCTAAAAAGGACATTTTAGAGCAGGCATATTTACCTCTTCACTATCATCAGGGTAGGAAACAACTCTGTCAAGCCACTAGCAGCTAAGCAAGTAGTACATCCACTTGGAAAACAGGTCACACTCTGCTTTGCTTGGGGTTTTGATGCATCTCCAAGCTTCATCTCACATGAGAACACTCAAACCATCAAACTATTTGTCAAGAAAAAAAAAACATGCTAGCACAGAAATCCCAGTGACCTCTACTCAGCCTCATGGGAAAAGCGCAGCAACTCCAGCTTCAATTGCCTTTAAAGGAAGACTGATTTTATTAATTTATTTTTTTCCCAGATATTTTGCAAATAAATATGAAGGTCCTGCCACAGCCAGTAATCCTCAAGCAATTTCCTGTCTCCGGAGACAAGGTTCCCTCAAAGTAAACTGATTAAATAAAGATTACTAGAGGTAGTATAAAGCAAGCTAGTTTAAACCTCATCCACTTCACGTTTTTACCTGTAACATAGTGCTCCAAGCAGCAGCACAAAGATCAGCTACGAGAGCTTACAGGACAGCAAAATTAATATGCAAAACCTGCCAAACTGCAAGACAAAGATTAAAATAACTTTCAACAGCAGAGGATTTTCATGTTCATTTAATCTATTTTCAAGTGAGTTTCTCAAAGGAAATTCACCCAATCCCTTTATTACTGTACTCTTAAGATTAAATTTGTTTTCCCCATTTTGTCAGTCTGACATGCAATTTAGTCTTTTGAGAGTCAGCACTCATCCTCACCAAAGCTGTTCTCTTTCGCCTTTGCAGTCTAAGACTTTGCTGCAAAACAACACGCTAAATCCATTCTCTCCATCTTTCAGTGTTACTAATTTCCTTTTCCTTTAAGGCCAAACATTTGAAATAAAAACCATACAGAGAGACAAGTGTTAGTTCCTACAAATGCTACATGTGTGTGGGGGGAAGCAAATAGCCTGACATCAGTATCAGAAACTTGCTCAACAATTCTCTGGCATCTCTTGAACAGACAATAGGAAGTAACAGTAAAGTAACAGCACTATATCAACAGTTTAAAAAAAGAAAAAAAACAAAACAAAACAGAGCAACCACTTAAATTAAAGCACGCTTTACAAATAAGAAAACCTGTATCTTGCAGAAAGGTCTAAACATCAACAGACTGGCAACTGTCTCATATGCACAAGCTAACTGAGCTTCTCATTCTTATCCACAAGAAAAAAATACATTATTCAGAGTTTTCAGAAAATTTCCCTGTATTGGAACTGACAAATTTTTTTAAGCTAATCTCACTTCTTTTCACTAAATGCCCAGAGAAACAACTGTTGAAAAAAACCCAAACAGATGCCATCTGTGGCTCCACCAATAAAGTTCAGGGAAAGACTGTATTGTGAAATGTCATGTACAGCAGCAGTATCCAGAGGAGTTGGTGGTCTGTCATTTGCAACTGTCCAGGCTTCCATCAGCATCTTTTAAAAGGCTGCTTACAAGCTTCATTTTGTGAAAAGGCTAGCCTCCGCCTCCTTTTATACACATTCTACCTCACCTAAAACTGCTTTTCTAGGTGAGCTGAACATGACATTTAACAGATGTAAGCAACAGTTGGCTCTGGACAAACTACCTTCCTTGTCTCCTTTTGCACTTCAGCATCTACTCTCTTCATGAAGCAGTCACTGTTTCACATGCAGAGGGAAGTGGGGGGAGGACAAAGAGAAGCCTGCATCATGGAAAATAAATCGCTCCATTAAGGCTCCACAGGATGCTATAAGGCGCATTTTGAGGAAACCACCATCCTTACTACAGAGCACAATAGCTATAAGAAGCCCTTTCTCCAACAGCCACATCCCCTTCCCTGACCTTTAGCAACAGTCCCACAGCCTCTACCTTCCTCTCCAGCCCCTGCCCCCCACCTCCAAATCACACTCCTTGAAGGCACTTGAGTAGAGCTGCTGGGAATCACTGCAAAGGCTGCTTCACACCACCCCTGCAAATGGAAAGAAATCCCAGTGAAATGCTATTACTGGCGCTTTTGAAAGGTAGGATCACCTGCTGGTGAGGGCAGAACCCAACAACTTACTTCTGAGAGACCAAGGTTAAGTTTCATGTTCTTTGCCAAGCACCGCCATGCTTTATTTACATCAAAGGCATCAACAGTCTTTGCCAGTTCCTTGCAAGCAAACCAAATCTGAAGCAGGTAATTATATTTAGGCTACATTTGCTATGAAACAGGTGTAAAAGGGCAGGAGTTTCAGTTCTTTGAAGAAGCATTCCCATTCATAAATCTTTATTTCTGACCAAAGAAAGCTGTTGGGTTTTATCACTAGACTAACAGCAAGTTTCAATCTCAGAACTCTGCACCACATGACATAAAAAGTTACTCTTCTCAAAAGGCAAAGGCTCTCAGAAGGAAGGCCTCTGTAGAATTGACAGGTACACCTTCAACACCACCATCATCAAGGGAACACTAAACTATTCCTTGCAAACACTGCAAGTACTTCCACCTGCAAGGAGAAAAGCAGAGCAGGTGATGGTCTGCAGTGTCAGCAGTTGCAAGATGCCCGACCTGAAGTTTTTGCTTTCTTTCTTTTCTAGGGAATTAAGCTTGACCATCAGACTTCCAAACCACAGGAAGGGCTCCTGATCTGATGAGAATGAAGAAATGCAGAAAGATGAAATAACCAGCCTTGTGAGGGCCATGTTATTTTTCAGAGCATGGTAATGCTTGACCCCCACTGCACATTCCTGAGAGCAGGCTATAGAGCTCATCTACAAACCAACCATCAACAGATGACAATACATAGAGGGATCCCAGTTCACTTCTACGAGTGTTCACCCAGGCCTATGCACCAAATGCAAAAGGTTCGAGACTGGCAACTTAAGACCTGTGTTAGTAAGGTGAAAGACATTGCAACAAGAGAAAGGTGCACAACGTACAATGAGACTCAGACTTTGCATAAACCTAAAAAAAGCTGAGAAGGAGACTGGAACAGGGGACATGTATGTTACTGCCTTACTATCATCAATATTAGGAAGGTCCAGTTCATGGAATTTAGCCAATCTTAAAGGCTGGAGTAATTTTTTTAGTTATTAAGATTAACCCAAGGTCTGCAAACACCTTCATTTCAAGAGGTAAAAAGGAATTCTCTGCTTCTTTAGACAAATGTTTAAATCCCCATTTCCGAGACAGATTTTTATTTCCTCCACTATTATATGACAGGAAAAAGTATGAGGGGAAAACGGGTATCAAGGGAATAAACCAGTCTTGAAGAACTTCAGAGAAGTGATTAACATAATCAAAGCTTCTTTTTAAAACCACACCTGAATCGCAGGCTGCTTTGTATTGGTGTCTTGCATATGAAATTGTTCACCAACGGCAAAACCTAAGCTCTAGAAGCCTTCTGGAAGGGTTTTGGCTTACCATCAGCTGGGTAATACAATCACGTTGACTTGAGAAATGTCAGGCCTATCCCTAGCAGCACTTGGCTTACTCTCCTCAGCTACAAGTAACCAGCAGACTTCAGGCAAGCCTGTTATTTCACTAGAATCAAGTTGGAGAAGACTAGTCTTTAAATAGCATAAATGTGGGCAATACAGGCTGCAGCTATCACAGGTCTATCTGGTCTGTTTTCTTATGTTTGAATGCTAAGGCACATTTTCTGAAAGAAATGACAGCCACATGCTTCCTTACAGCAGGCTCTCCTGTGCCTTACATGGATAACATTTCTTGTAAGACACACAGGAAGCAAAGGTTAGATCAGATTTTAGTTGTCGGATCTTTTCATGCTGTGCAATAAAAAGCCCACTGATCTCATGCTGCTTCTTCCTCCGCTGCATGCACCTCCCTCATCCCCTCACCCAATGAAAGCCTCTTGGCTGAAATGCCATTTCTTATCCCCTTCTCTTTAGCACATGCTTTCTAACATCCTTTTTTATACATTACAGCTAGTTGTTGTGACTCACTACAGAAGTCACTGCAAGGGAAGAGATGCGGCAGGAAGCCTGGGGCACATGCCGAAGGATAAACTTTTGCTTCTGACAGGTAAGTGACTAGGGGAAAAAGAAAACACACCACCACAAAAACCTTCACAAGCACATCTTGCCTCATTAGCGTTTGCAGGGCAAAGGGAGGGAGAAATCAGAGCCTAGGAATCAGACCACACTGTGCTAGGTGTTGCATAAACACAGAACAAAAGAGACCACTACTACAAAGACATCATGAGCTACCATCACATGGAGAGAGACCACCTCTTTAATCTGAACCACGACAGGTTCCCTGTGATCTTACTCTCTCACAAGTTCTTGCTATATAACACCCAGAGAAATCCAGAACTATTTGGTCTACTGCAAACATGCCATGAAATCTGTACCACGCCTTTCTTAATTTCCTTTTCAATCTTCTGTATCCACTGTAATGAACAAAGAAAGCATTAAAAGGTCACTCAGATACATGAGCTATTTCTGTCTCACAACATGCCAATAATTTGGCTCAGAAGCAAGAATCAAAAAGAAAGACTGCTTGGAAACAGCCTTCCCTCAAATTCTTATCAGTAGATATTTAACTCCCTTTTTATTTTTGTAGCTACAGTCACTGACATGAGCTTGATACTTACTAATTTATAAAACCAGATTTATGAAAGGGATAAAGACTAAGACTTTCCTTGCCAATAGCTCTCCCTCTCCAGTTTCCAGTTCTTTCCCTTGTCTTCAAGTCTTAACACAGCCTCACCTCTGCTTTAATTTCTCTTTAATTGCTTCTTAACATTACTACCACACCTCCTTACCCTCTCTGCACACACTCCAGTTCATGCTTTGCACGCAAGAGTGAGTCTTCCCTCTCCCACAGTTCCTTGTGCTATTTCCTCAACTGAACTCATTAACAATGTCTCCAGGACTTCCCACGACTGAAAAAAAAACCCGCCCCTGGGCATATAGGAATGAGTTTGTAAGGTTTTGAGGGCAGTTACTTTGTGCATTTTGCAAAGGTCCTGTGCGGCTGCAGCATTAGCAATCTAGTGAGACTTGTGCAGGCACAACACTCCCTCAACAAGGGCTGAGCTGTGCTCACACTTTTTGGAGCTCAGTGCAGAGATGAGCTGCATACTGGTAATGGAGACTACATTGCCTTATGCAAGGGATTACCGCCGCCCTACAGATACCGGCATCAGGCTTCCCTGGGAACTTCCCTTCCACAATCAGGAACACATGGGGATCTCCTGCTCCAGGGAAAAAGAAGCAAACTGGCTCCTCTCCCATACCAGAAGTTCTTTCAGAAAGCATGCAGGTTTTGTAGTGGGGGTTGTGGTTTGGGTTTTTTGGGTGGATGGGAGTGGGGGAGTTTTTCAGATTTTTTTTTTTTTTTAAACTGTCCCCCAATTTAGTCATGCCTCCTGAAGAGATAGGACCCATGCAGAAGTGTATACCCCCCCTCCTTGGGTGGGATCAAGAGCTGGTGCTGAACATGTCTTTCAAAGCTTGATACCAAGCCAAAGCATGCCTGCAGCACACACGATGGGGTGCTGCAATGGCAGTGGTGAGTAAACTACTGAGGGCAGTGGGACAAAGAACACAGGTTCACTACATAACATCTCCAGTCATCTCAAACTGATTTTTTTCCATCAGAGTTTAAGCTCCCCCGCCCCCTTTTNTGGCAGCACCTCGAAGACTGTGGTAACTTCAGAGTAATACAAACAAGAACATTGAGAAGAGATCTCTATCTGTTCTTGATGTCTTAGCATTTGTCTGGCTTTCCTTGCATTTCACTACCCCCAGTGCAGCTGTTCCTTTTCTGATTAAGGACAAAGATGAAATTGCTGCCTCCTTGCATCCTTGTAACTGGCCCCAGTGGGATTCCCAGGGAACCTGAGCCTGCTCCCAAACACAGCTATCAGCAGGTTTCACTCCTGTGGTTTTGTCTTCTACTAAGAGCAGCATTAAAATCTTAGAGCAATCTGTCATAACTGAATAACTCTACCCTTAATCCCAACGTCCTCAAACACACCCTTCCTCCCTCAAACAGCCCTCTAGGTTTCAGTCTCCTACACAAGCAGATGCTTAACGCAGCATGGCCCATTGACTGGCTCTGCCAAGGGGCCACACTGAGTTTGGAACTACCTGAAAGTTACAGTATTTTGCAGTTAAAGGTGCCTGCAAGACTACCATGTCTTACCAAATATAGCCACTATAAGCACAAGCCAAGCAGCACTGTACAAACACACCATCACAGATGACTTACAATTCAAAGAGAAAATAGACAGCCCAAGAGCACCCAGACACAAGTCTTCCAGAAAGGACTAGAGGTTTCTGAGCACAGACGGGAATGGCAGTTCTGTACTGCATCTTTCTTTAGTCCACAGTCGAAGGCAAACCCCTTGGGCCCCAAGATAATCACCTCCTCACCTCTGCTTCCTTCACCAGAAACACAGAAAGAATCCCTCCTCTAGAGGCTCATGCTTTACCCAAAGGGGCATCTACCCATGCCACTGCCATAAGCCTTTCAGAGTAAAGCAAGAGACAACACATCAACAGACTGGTCTCAAGGCACGTGCTAGGGCCTCTTCTCAGTATCACATTAAACAGAGAGCAAACACACACACTTTGAACTGTTCCACAGTCATTTATATATGGAGAAAGCTAGTATCTGCACTCTCTCAAAAAGCAAAGACAAAACTAGTATTTGTTTCACCTTAAGCAATCCCATCACCTCACTGAACGATGAAGTTTTTTCTTGTTAAACCATGGCAGTTTCCTCAATATTAACAGTAAATCTTCCTCCCCATTCCACAAATCTTAAAAAAAAAGTCTACAACCACATTCTTCTTTGTTTGACACCCTTCTTAGTAAATACATCAATAGCGACACAAGCTTATCTTTACACAGAAGACTAGCAGGCAGGGTCCCTGGACAGGGGAAAGAAAGAAATTTTGACCACGGCTAGATGTACAGGCAAAGGGGAAGGAGCTGTCTATCTATGCCCAGACAAGAAGCCCACAGGGCTCGGTTCATATAGGTGGTAACTGAACCCTGTATTCTGGGTCAGTAGAAACTATTCAGCTGAGCGTACTGACCCAGAATACAGGGTTCAGTTACCACCTATATACACACATGCATCAGATCCACAACCCAAGCAACATTTTATGCAGCCCTCACCTTATTTGTAAATACACATTTAGAAACTCAGGACAACAACCTGATACACTGGAGCTGAACACTGTTATAGCCCATTGCAGACAGGGTAGAAAGAAAACAAAGATAATTTGTGTAACAAAGCAAAACACAGCAAGAGAGGAACATCTGCTACTTTGACCAGGAATACCATATGGTCAGTAACTGAGGTATGGAGAATGAGTTCATTCATATTTAAAAGCAAAAGTAATAGGTCACTTCTTCCAATATAAGACAGAAAATGCCTGTTCCCCTTCCACTGTTCCAGCCCCATCATCCCCAGTCCAGATTTGGCTTTCTGAAGAACCGGCACTGCCAGTATTCTGGCCTGGACAGTCACGCTCAGAGCACTTTTCACGACAGGATGCCAGAATGAGGAGGATGAGAACACTCCTGTAGGAGTTTTGCTTAGCCCTAACACGAGACTGGTTATCCAGAGCCCAGTTAGAGCTGCAACACTGAAAGACCAGTTTTGTCACTAGCAGATTACAGTAACGCTCTGAAGCTGTGAGGCATTTGGCAGCAGTAAGCCTGGTTAGCACAGTAAATCTCAACTGCTATCCTGAAGCCATCTTCAATTACTGAAAGCACTGCCCAGAATTGCAACTAACACAGTCGGTTCAGACCAGAGCACCCGAGAACACATCTTTCTTCAAAAAGAATGTGAAAGCCAGACACATGGCAGCAATGCTTTCTAGTATCTTGCAGAACATAGGGACATTAGCTTTCGAGAAAGCTTCTACTTCAACAGTGCTGTCCCATATACCGGTCTGCCATGCAGCAAAGTTATAATACCAGATGCAGAAGTCAAGAGGGACAATCTGAATGCACCCTCATTATCTCTTTAAAAACAGATCAATAAGGTCTCTTTCTATTTGAGCAACTGTTGGTGGGTACCATTTAGTTGCAAAAGTCTTGTGCAAGGAGGTAAGATCCCTGGTACTAGCAAAGTCCCTCAACTGCTGTCAAGATATAGCACACAAGTTAATTCACCTATTGTAAGAGTCCCTCAGTCCCAACAAGGTCTTGCCATATTTGCTGATTCTTCATTCTTCCCAAACCTGAATCCCCACTTGCTCACTGAAATTCACTTTGTCAATTGAGTTTTCATTACAAGAGATGGCAAAAAGGATTAGCAGGATTTTGCAGCAGTACTGAGCAGCCTAAGCCACAAAGAGACGCAGTATAAAAACCTGCTCTGACAATAAAGTGCCAGGAGTAAATAAAATGGAAAACGACAGGCCAGATTAACTAGTGCCAGAGTTACTTCCCAGATCCACCCAGGTCACAACATGTCCCATTCTCCCCACTCCATCCCTTTAAAACACTCCAGTCTGAGACGAGGTATATTATTGCCCTGACCCGCAAATCTCACTTTGTATTCACTCTCTGCCCATGGAAGGGAATTCAGGCAAGAAACCCAGAAATGAGCACTCCTACATAAAGAGCAATCCACAAGGGTCTCCAGCAGAGCCAAGCATTTGCTTACAGGAAGTCAAAAAGGCAGCCTCCCAGGTACCCGGTGTCTAGCTCTCACATGGACTTCAAGTCCACTGCTGAGACAGCAAGGCTTTTTCAGCCTCCTCACAAGCAGTAATGCAGCACAGAATAGACACAGACAGCAACCGTCTGCTTAACAGCCTCACAGCTAGAAAGTGCCAGAGGGAAAAAGAGATGCAATATCTGAATTTTAGCTATCGTCAAGTTAAGTAATTGCTGAGATAGGTGGCCAGCAGCCTCATCTTAAGACCAGGAACTTCATCTTTATGCTTATAAAAGTCAGCTTTTGGTAAGTTTGTAGAATGAAGTGTCATTTTCTTCCATGTTTTGCCCTCCTTACATTATTTCATTTACTGATGATCCTACTAGAAAAGGATACACTTGGCACCAAAGAGCAGCAGAAACAATGCACTTGTGTGGGGTAGCAACCTCCTACGGAAGCTGAAAGCAGGCTTCTGACTTTAAAGCCTTCTGCAACTCAGACTTCTGCATACGGCTTATGTTATTCTTATATAAGATTTTCCATGCCACCAGCAGTTACTCCTAATCAATTTCTAGCAAGATCTATAGTCTACATTTCTTCCATGTGAAAAGGAAGACCCACTGCCAGCAAAAGCATCACAGAATTAAATGCATTTTCAGACATGGAGATCAATCAATAGTCTTGGAAATCAGAAAGGTTGTAGCACAGCTTTAAGTCAGTCAGAGGCCACTGGGATTAAATATGGACTTCCATAGCAAACATTTCTAGGCTCTTTTTTTGGCTAGTATCATTAACTCTGCTTGTGGCTAACAGTGATCAAACCACAGCAACCTTGTTATTGTTTTCAGAAAAGGTGGATTTTGTGGAGAAAAACAAGATCTGGTTTTTTTCCTATGTGGAACTTGGGACAGCCTATCCATTTTAGGATCACCTGAATCCAGAGCTGGATGTGGTATCCCCTTCACACTCTGGGACATGAAGCAGTGGAAGTCTAAGAAAAGGTCAGAGCAGGCCAGCAGTTTTGTGGGTGAACCCAATGCAAGCACACAGGAATGCAGGAAGTGGTAGTGTCCAAAATGACCCTGCACATGGCACCTGTCCTCTGCTGAGGGTAAGGAGGCCAAGGGGGAGAAGGCTGGTATTTCACAGGGCAGACAAAAAAAGTAAGTCTTTCACATTGTGTTTTTCCAAGTCATCCTTCTCAGTGCTGTAGTTCCAACATTAAACTTCATTAGCAAGGAGAGTCACAATTACTTCCGGCTTATAAGCAGTTAAGCTTTGCCTTAAAAGTCTCATTTTGATCCTTATATTTGTCATCTATCCAGTAATTAAAGGATTTTTTTTTCTTCCTCTGTAAATTAAAAGGAGCTTCAGGTATTAGAGATGGCCCCAAGCTGCTCTGCCATGGTCTGAACTTTAGACTCATGATAGCTCGGTTGCTCGTTACCTCATGCAGTGCAGAGGAGAAAAACAGAAGCATAGCAAGCCTTCAACCCTGGGAGGAGCAGATTTATTCTGTGGAATACCAAAATGACCATACTTATGTCAATGGGCACACATCTGAGAGATGAAAGAAACATTTCACCCCCAAAACTTTTTCATAATCTTACATGAATGGATGTACAGAAATTTTTCAGACAAAGGTAGGATTTCCCAGTTCACCAAGTCCCCTTAAATAGTCACTGCTCATTAGACATTCAGAAACCCCAGAACACCAGGATTTTTTTTGTTTTCTGAACACCATGTATTTCAGCTCTTCTGCTCAACGAAGACTGGCGAGGAAGTACTTCTATCTGATGCAAAAGGAGATAAGGTCTAGCTCAGTGCTACTGTGGGAAGAGATCCCCAAATTTACCTTCATCCAGATTAAAGACAAGCACACCCTCAAACGTAAGACATTTGGTATTTCATGCAAAAAAAAACACAACACCCCAGGACAAAGTATCTTGGGGTTTTGTTCAAGAGATTCACACATATCTTCCTCTGTAGTATAGCTATCACTGCATGTTTGCATTCTAGACAAATCAAGTAGTTTATTTAATGCCCACTACAGCAAAACATGCACCTCTACAGCCTGCAACACCATCAAACAAACACAGACCAAGCCACTCCAGAGGCCACCACTGGCTCCAGCAGAGACCCCCCCTCTGCTTCTTTCTACCTTTACGTTTTCCACCCAAGGACAGCATTCCCACATTAAGACTTTGTTTTTCTTTCCAGGCCAGGTAGCAGCCCTGCATTTCCAAGTTTAGCACTTAAGCCAAGACCGAATGACTAAATGAATAAAGACTTCTGTGTCCGGCTACAGTAATGCTAAGGCTTGCCACACCACTCTGCGCAGTACATACTCTCATCTTCCCCGCGGCTGCCCATGCCCCACACAAGTACAAGGTCACCACCTCCTCATGTGTCAGGCGTGGCTGGCACAACCCTACACAAACAGCTGAAAGCTTGGCAACTGTACAGCCACATGTTGGGAAAACCACAATATAATGAAGTCGCACAGCACAGTGCAAGGTATGCAGCAGCTATGCATTACACACTATTACACTGGAAATGGCCATTACTGTGGAAGTAAATCCACACATAATTTTTACTTAAGTTTTTGCTTCTGTATTTTAGCTCCTCTTATTCCAGAAGACATCAGAGAAGCTCACCCTGTGTTACAGAGCATTACCTATAAAACACAGCCAAGTTATCCAAGTGCAAGTCTCACTCCAGCAATGTCTTCTCCACAGACATACCAAGGAAAAATAATGGGGTTTAAGATTTTAATACCAAAGTAAACTGGATTGAATTTACTTAAAACTTATTTTGCCAAACACAACCTAAAGGCAAAAACCTATCGCCAAATAACACCTACACCCCCAGGGTGTACCATTGACAGCAGGAGAGACTGCAGTAGTGTTTGAAAACATCACATTTGTAAGGATGGAAATGTTTTTATATTCTAAGACATGTATGTCCTGGAATACATGCTTTCATCAGAGGGTGAAGAAGAGTGGGAAGGGAGGGAGAGAGGTTGTCATATCCGGGCAGGCAAATACATTTTTACTTTGTACAAAACAAGAACTCAGGGCAAGAAGTCTTCCTTCCCCTTACATTAAACAAATGCAACAACTTCTCTTAAGAGGACACCTACAACCTCCTACCACTTCTTCCCAGATCTAGATTCTCCAAAGACAGAAATAATAATAAAGGGCCTCAAAGCTCAGATGCCAGTGGCCAGCTGAGTATCGCCTAAACCTATGGATTTGAACAGAGAAGTGTTTGCAATCCTCTTCTGAGCCTCCTGTTGTTCTCTGGCCAGTAGGAGTGATTTCACTAGCTGGGAAGCAAGCTCAGCATTTTTCTTGAGCGAAGGTCCCATGAGGGACACTCACCTACTACATATAGCCCAAACCATTATGAAAGACATCCAGACCCATCCCTTGTATCCAGATTTACATAACCCAAGTGCCTGCTCTGAGCAGGGGGTTGGGTCTGTAGCAGCTCCAGAGGTACAACCTTTATTACTCTGACTTTTCACAACCAAAGCTATTGCTTCTCACCAGGAAGCTAAGTGACATCATGTCTTCCAAGAACTAGTTCCTGAACACCAGGAGACTGCTAGACTGTTGAGAGGTTTGTCTTCCCAAATGTATGCAAACCACCACCTTCCTCAGTGTAGCTTCACATAAAAGAAACAGCCTAGTTCAGTTTTAATTATTTCTTCTGTATTTTCATTTTTCCTACCTTCCTCCATCGCATGCTACTGGCCTTTAGCTGTGATTTGTGTCCCACCTGAGAACACTGCCTAGCACACCACAGATTACATCTCAATTACAGGCAGATACATAGTTAAGGAAACTGACATACCCTCAAAAATTAACACACACATTGGTGTGTAAGGATTCACGTGATCAGAACGAGTTCATCTAGCTCACTGCTCCATTTCCGGCAGATGCTAGAGGCTTCAACAGGCAGGAAGCATGTAACAAAGCCCAGGCAACAAGACCACAACATTCATGGCACTATACAAAGCTTGCATTAACGTTGCCTACAGTAATCACCCTAATCTCCCCTGTTTTTTTTTCTTAGGGACTAACAGAGCCTCAGCCTCCAGAGCTGTCAGTCTCTGTTCTCACAGACATTCTAAGTCAAATACCTTTCTCAGCATCTGGTTTCTGGGTAGCAGGCACAGTGTTACACTCACCAAGGGATTCCACATTGTGTTTGCAATATTCTTACTTTCCTTCCCTTCTCCAAAAAGGGGAGAGGATCTCTGCAGTAGTTTTTCAAACATCCGGTACAGAGGGTGTAACAGCAACCACCCTCACAGTGTAAGTCTGAAATAACTCTACTGAATTCATGGGCTCATCCCAGTATAACTAATGAGTTAAGCCAGCTTCAAAAAGCCTGCTTAAAATATCTTATTGGCTCCTCCTTAACGTCACCTACCTCCAAAAACTGGCTTCAACTTGAAAAACAGGCTGCCTTCTAATACTTAAAGCAAATTCTACCATCATCACATACAACCTTTTTTGCTTCATAGCCAAAAAGGAGACAGAGAAGACCTCAAAGACAAGAAAGGCTAAGATAATCATTGAGCCCTACAGGAAAAAAAAAAATCTAAATAGAATTTACTGATTTTACATTTAATATTGATCTTCGTGGCCTGGAAGACAAAAACACAACACCCTTCTGCACTGCTTACTGTATCCATCCTATAAAATTCACCACTTGTGGAGATTAATCAAATTGAGCACCCAGCATGAGGTGCTGAAAGGGAGGAAAGTGTTGCCTTGAACTTCTCTGAGCAGCTAGAGAGTGCCCAGCTGTATCTTTACAGAATTTAGGATATGCACACACCCTTGTTAAGACACAGTACTGTATTGTCTAAGCTGAATAATGTCTCTCAACAGCTCCAAGTACTACTTTAAGTAAAAAGAGGGTGCAAAATTCCCCTATGTACTGGGAGCCTGTTAAACAGTTAGCATAAAAAAAGAAAAAAAAAATCAATGTACGCTTGAGACAGCAGGAATCAGTTATGCAGTGATTAAATGCACAATACAGGAGGACTATAAAATACCAAGCTCATTTTAGCAAATAAGGTTGCTTGTGACCAAGTACCAAAGTGAAAAAAAAAAATCTTTATCTTATCACATATCTCAAATTCAGCAAGGCTTGTCTGAAACAGCGCTTGGAGAGCCTGCAGCATGTGCATCATTCCGTAAGATGCAGTATTTCTGACTCAAGTCTTCCTCTTTAGTCAGCATCAACCAACACGCTAGTACACCATTGGAGATGGCGGAAAAGACCAGGCACAGGTACACAGATCAAGCAAGGCAATAGAGATCGACTTACAAGGAGCAACCAGGACTATTTTCTCAGCCATGTTGCCAGAAGTCAGAGGCATATCAGTGCCAACTGTTAACATTCAGTGGCTCAAATGCTTCAACTCCTTCCAACTTCAGTGTTCAGGCCCTTTCAAAAGTCTTGCAAGTACAATACACATCTCCTTTCCCACCTCCCTGGGCTGCCCCACACTTTTTACAGGGCAGCCTGGTTTTAGTTAAATAAAAAAAACAAAACCCACCCCACCAAAAGCCACCCAAATTGTTCTGATGAATCTAGGTGTCTCCTGTGAATCATTTAAAACAAAAAACAGAGGCACTGACAGATTTCAACTTATTCTGCAAGAGGCCTATCTTCAGGTGACATACCTCTCAAACAGATCTTCCGTAGCAAGTTGTTTCTCTGATGAGTACTTCATACTCATGAGTTCATCCCAGGCTCTCACTGCCATAAAACTGCCACTCTGCCAACAGAGGTGAGTCCCTGCCCCAAAAGTAAGTTAGATATCAATAGCTCTGATGCCCGTTACAAATAGCTGTCTTTTCTTGGGACTCTTACAACGGATTTGCTGAACTAGAGAAGACTGCTTTCTGTCACGAACTCCAGAGCCCTTCCTGCTGGAAAGGCAATAAGAAGAGAGGATTCCAGCAAGTGAGACGGTAGACCAGCTATAACGTCAATTCTCTTGAATAGCCACAGTTAAGGACATTGGCAACACACACCCCCACCCCCCTTCACTGTCATCTGAAGGACCCATCCTTATAAAGGAGAAGTACCTCAATCTATACATCCCACTGAACCCAGCTAGCCTCACTGGAACTCCTGTTTAAGGAGCACACGGTCAGAGCCTGATCCCTACTACAGTCAGAGGGGAAATAGCACCTGCAAGTAATGCTGAGTTCCAACCTGCCACTCCAAGGTTAGGTAAGACAACTGATCACCGGCTAGCTTGACCCAAGCACTCCCCAAGATGCTAAGCTCTACCTGTAAACATGACCCTTAAGGTAACAGAGCCAGAGGGGAATTGGCCAGGGAGCACAAGGCTATGGAGGGGGGAAACCTTCTTCCCAACCTCACACACAGCAAGTTGTTTGTCACATCAAAAGTCAAAGAGCCTTTTTGCAATGTGTTAGTTGATGACTAAGCTATGCTAATTAAAAACTTTAGCTTCACAATAAGGGATAAATACACATGAAAAATTAAAATCAAGAAGTGTCTGTTCCACAAAATGGGGGGGGGGAAGTGGGGAGGTGGGAAGAAGCAATCGTCATAGCTTAAGTGGAATAATATACTGTCTCCAGGACATGGTGGCTGCTGAAAACCCATCTTCCTTCCTCTCTATCAGAGATTAACCTAGACAGTCACAAGGGTTAAGCTGGTCTTCAACTTACCTTAAAATAAACATCAAAAAAATCCACTAAAAACCCAACCAACTTTCATCTAGAATCCAAACCCTCAGTTCGTACATAAAGAAACAGGCAGAGGAAGTCACCTCTGGCCTCCTACCATCAAAGAAGAAAGAAAATACCTGGGGAGAAAAAACAGATCAATTTTGAATATTCTGTACTGTTTCCTTTATTTTTAATACCAACAATGCCATATGCCTCCAGAGTTTCATGCTACAGCACACCACTTAAAAAGAAAATACTAACCTGGACAAAAAAAACCCAAAATATACACAAAGTAGAAACCCCAATATGTATGAAGGAATGCAGGTGAACATTGGCCGATCTCAGAGCGGACACCACTGTGACAAGCAGTTGTGTTTTAGGCTGTCCACATTACAAATGGTTCAAGCAGACAAGAGGGAACAGACAAGACAAAGCACAGGTTAGAGAGCATTCAAGGTCTTACAGGAAGCTTTTCACAGGAGCTGTTCAGAAATGCTTCCTACCATCCTCCTTCTGTTCTCACTTCACAGGATAAAAATAATGGGAGAGAGGAATCCTGTGTTCTGTATTGCAACTTTTCTGCTGTCTCTCTCTCACACACACGCACCATTTCAGGATAATTGTTTCAAATCATAGAAGATGAACAGGATGTTGCAAAATGATAGAATATGAATAACTCTAAGCACAGCACACTTATTTGCAGGAAATGCCCTGCATAAGCTGATCGAGAGAAAAAAAAAAAACAACACCACATATGCCTTCCAGTTTTTATTTTCAGGTCATAAAAGCAATCACCACCCTGAAAATGAGCATTTCCCAGGATTTAACAACTGTTGGGTTAATAGCGGTAGGCAAAGGCAGTTATACCTAGCCCATTATTTTACCCACATAAAACGTGTCACACTGCATCTATTAGTGATGTCTCTTCAGGATACTGTCAACAATCAACCTTAAAAAACAACAGCTGTTTGGAAGTGCTCATAAACCTCTTCTCACAGCTAATGCTTCCACACCAGTTCACATCAGGAAGCCATGCTGGACAGCCTTTGTAACATGCACTCCCCACCTGTGCACAGTCACTAGACAAAAAGGTAAGTTTCAGCTCTGGACCCCCTGCCCCAAACACTTTAAATCAGTGTCCTCAGATGGGTGTCTTCTGATGAAGCCCTTCTCCCTTCCCCTTCATACCTTTTCACACACTTTTTTGAGCTTGGCTTATCCAGACATCATGTCTACATAGCTAAAAATTGTGCGGTTTGCAAAGAGATCAGATTTTTATATCATCACTATAGGCCTTTTCCAATTCTGCATTAGGAAAAAACACTCTCCATCAAAACGAAACACTATGAGAGCATTGCGCTGATATGCAGATGCTAGCTGTGCAGACACATTCAGTCTCTGTCTTCTAGGGAACGTCTAAATCCCTCCTGTCCCTCTGTTCTGTACTGATACTAAAAAGGGTCTCAAACCACCCTGCAGAGAGAACAGCCCCTACTGAAAGACAGCAAACTCCCTTACAAATTCATCAGAAGGCCAGCTCAGCCAGACTCAGGACAGATTATCCACGAAGGATTGCCACCAGCTATCCTCAGAGAACCCACTATCACAGACCAAACAGCTATACTAGGATACTTGCTTTTAGAAGCACAAGGATGAGCTGCTCATCAGCTTCATGCTGCCAAGGAAAGGCTAAAGAGGCTAACTCAGTACACCTCTCCCCTCTGTTCTTGATCTGCAAGTCATTGTTTAACAGCTTTGATATGATCATTTCACATCAGACCTAACCAGTATCTTCACTACCACCCCCCGCCCTTTCCCTACAGCCACAGGTAGGATTTAGTGAAGAGACACAGTTTTAATGGACTGTTTTTTGTGTTATATGACATGCAAAGTCATATTTCACTATATACCTAGGCTTCAAGCTCCTCTCTCTACTGCTGTGCAGTTTGTCTTTAGACTAGATCACTGGCATAAACAAAAATACATAGGGTGCATACACATTCATCCTAGAAAACTTACAGAGCTCTTTGGACTAGTGATCATAAGTTAGTCTCTTTAAGGGTATTTAAAAGCATTTGAGAAGCAGTATTTGTTTGCTGTGGCCAAGGAAGGAGGAAAGAAAGAGAGAAGGAAACCTTCTAAGTTTCAGCTACATGCTGCCTTGCATTCTTTCAGTTACATGTCCCAACATGTGACAAAAGATGCCACTATATTAAAGTTCAATGTGTCTTGCATCAACAAGAAGTTACTTTCTTATTTAATGATACAAAATATAAACACACACATATCCACCAAGATCTCTATTTAACAGAAGTATACAAGTACCATTCAGGAACACCTCAAAAAATCTCAAAAGATTTAGATGAGCACTCCTAATGAGACCTCCTCAAACCTCAATCCTTTGCACTCAAGGTAGCAGTTGCAGGAAACAAGGACAACAGGCCAGCAAAGCAAGAGTGGTAGCAAAGGAGCTTAATGCCTTATCGCTGCTAGAGGGATCTGAGGGGAAGAGGGCGTAGTCAGAGGAATTATCCCTCTTCCGATTAGCATCAGAACAAAGGCTCACATTAGTTTGTCAGCACTAGGACTCCCCTAGAGTACTGGATAATAACCTTGTTGAAAGCATTAGAAGGATTTCCTCCCCCCACCCCCAATCTCCTTCCCTTCTCTAAAGGGGGATAAAAGGGTGAGGTCCAAAAAACACCTTTATGTTTAGTTTTCTGAAAGATATATCCAGGTACTTTCTTACCACTAAAACATAAAATACACATTAGGTTTTCAAAGGTAACATTTGGGAGCGGGTATGGAAAAAAAATAATCAAAACAAACCAAAAACTATTTTCTGTTCAAGAGAAAGAGACAGTACAGGTGGTTTATCATGCATGCTTAACTCTAGAAGGCAGGATTGCAACAGTTTCTTTCTACAGCAAAACCAGGGAAATAATAAGGTGGTGAAGAATACAAGGGGAAAAAAAACCCAGTTCGTGGTATCTGAACACCACAAAAAAAAAAAAAAAAAAGGTTAACAGAGGTGTCAGGAAAAAGGCTAAAGCATGGTTACAAAGGAGCCAGACCCTAAGAACGTTTTAGAACACTAACTTTCAAAAGAGGAAGTAATGCTAACAACACGTGGCTGTCTCGCTTCAGGAGGAGAACATGGAAGGCAGCACATTCTGACTTTAGTCTACAGAAAAGTCATGGCATTTGGACAAAATGCAGGTTTAAAAAAGCAAAAAAAAAAGTCAGGAAAAATAAAGTAACGGCATTAGCTTTCATCTTACCTGGTGTTGACACAAGCTGGCATACAATGGTTGTCAAGTCAGTATGATTAAAGTGATGATTCAGTGACGACACGTTGATTCACACACCTAGGAATGCACAAAAAAGTAAGTGTTAGCTGCAAGTACATAGGGGATAAGAATGGCGCTCTGTCACATAAGAACCAGCAGGCTGAGGGGTAGAAGCAGGTCTATTATGTTTTTAGGACACAAGCACACAGCTATGCTTCAGATACAGACATCACCTGCAAAATTCAGAACCAAAGAATATTTAAAAACTACCCTCACACATTCCATTTAAAAATCTCAAGTATAAGAGAACAGATCACAGTTTCAAGCATAGCCAAGTGTTACTGAAAACATTTTTTCAGCACTTGCTCAAGCTTTGTTAATTTTTTTTTTTCAGTGGGACAGAAACTTCTGAGAAGTTGCCCAAAATACACAGATTAAGAACTGCATCAAGTCCAGCCACCAGATACACACACACACTTCTACAAATAAAAATCCAGTGATCACAAATACTGCATACTTCCCAAACAAGCATAGGAGAAAGGAAATTTATTTCTATGGTGCCAAAAATACACCAGTATGTTTTATTGTCTCTTATCCCCCTACAGACCCTCTTTATTCAGCATTAATACTAAAAATTCCGAGACTTAAACAGAAGAGATGGTTATTAATAAGGTAACCTTCTCTCCACTTGGGAAAGCACAGCAACCAACTGCGAACTGGGCAAACTGGTCATCCAAAAGTGAAAGTAAAATCTGTGCAGCTGAAAGGAATTTTTGTCTAGCATGCTTAAAAGATCTCCTTTGTTGTTAAACATTTCTTTGTCACATTTAAATGTCAGCTTTTTGAGTCTCAGAAGCCTGCAAGCCCTGCAAGACAGCAAACCAGAAACAGACTTGAGATGGAGGTTCTCACACTAATGAAATTAAAAGTAAACCTAGCAAACTCTTCATGTCTCTCATTCAACTTAAATAATCATACACTTACCAAAAGACACAGCCTCTGATCATACAACCCTGCTCCCCATACCCATAAAGCAGTTTTTAAATGGATCTGTTAGCAGGCTTGTAGGGCTTTATAGTCGCTGCTCACAAAGCCAGGCCAAAGCCTGCGATGAGTCTCCAGCATATTTTCATTGCACATCGCAGAACCAGTTTGCAGCATTTCAGGATCACACAGTTCTCTGCAATAATGCTTTAGTTATATAAAGACGTACTACTAGATTTTCCCTAGGGGAAAACAGGATCCTCCCTCTCCTGAAGCAAGCAGCATGCCCTTTTTACACTTTCAAAAGGAGTGAGGGGCCCTAGGAGAGGAGTTGGGTTTAAAGCTTTCAGGACGATTCCACATATGGCTGCTGGGTCACCAGTGGCATATGCAGCAGCAGATGGAAAAGTGAAGCTTTCATACCTTCTGAGCAATGCTCTGCAATTTTGACACTTCTCTTGAAAAGCAGAGATGTCAATCACCCTTCCAGGCTGGTGTTTTGGCACAGAAGGGATTCTCCTCAGGCAGTGTACCAACACCGAAGGATAACCTATACAGGCTATTTTGGGGGCAGTTTCTGTCTTAGCTTTCAAGTATAATGAATCCCCACACAGCGGAGAATGATAAACTACTGTTAAGTCTTCTTCACTGCACATCAGCTTTCTTTTGCCTTTTGGCTTGCTGGAGAGCAACACATACCCAGTATGCATATTTACCTTCCCTCTGCCCCTCATTTAAAGGGGTTTTAATTAACATTAGAGCACCTTACTAGTCTTAACAAATAAAATGTCTTGTTAGAGCGATTGGCATAAATGCGCTCTAATACCAAAAGGAGATTCTGGCACATCCCACAATACAATTGTGTTAGTGTGGGCTGCTTTAATATCTACTCCTTGAAGACTTTCCAGAAGTTATTTACCAAGAAGAAAAAAAACCCAAACATCTTAAATAGGTCAGAGACATCCAAGCATTTCACTAATCTATATATTTAAAGCTACACATAAAAACTATAGCTCCTTCTAAAGCAAGCTGCCTTTAACAGCTACTGTTGAAAATCAAGTTGCAAGTTTAGCTATTGAAAGACTTATATTTTTATATAGAGTACGAACATCAGTCTCAAGCTCACTTACAGAAATTGGGGGGTTGGGATTAGGGTTTTTTTGTTTGTTTGTTTTAACAAGACTGATGTATCAACAGGATTTCCCTCTTAAAACTTATGCTCCCTTAAGAGTCCTGCAGAAAGAGATCCAATACTCCAACATAACTTATCTATCTTCATTCTCAAACAAGATGCAAACTTGGTTTTGATCAGAGGTTCTTTCAATTCACACTCATTTTATTACAAAAACCCATTAAACCAATGCAGGAAAAAAACAGGAACAGCAGCAAACCACAGCAATGTTTAATTACAAATCAGGAGGAAAATAAGTTGAAGGGAAATGTAAACAGGTTTAAGGTTTTCAAAATGGTTTTGGAGCTTTTAAAATGTAAGCTAAGGAAGCTATGAACAGAGACACAGAGTATTAAAACCAGTTCACTTCTGAGCATGAGGTTAAAATGGTGCACATTTCAGCCTAGCAAAGTTCATGCATCTACAAGGAAGTCGTTCCTATGGCAAGTGAGTTTACGCTGCTAGACTGAAAGCAATTCTAGTCTACAGCATAAATACGATGCAGGGTTTCATTCCCCACATAGAAGTGCTTTCAGAAGCCAGTTTCCCTTTACCCTGCTCTACCAGGTCCAAAAACTGTACTTTACCTTGCCTACAAGGTTACTGCTGCAGAGGTGATGACCGACCCATTCCACTTAACACTCACTTACACCAGGAAGCAAATTTACTGTTGGGTGGGCTGGTTGCCAGGATAGCAGTTCCCCTCGGGGAATCACCAGAGCCGCATGAGACACATCGACCCTTTGCTCTGTGGAGAAGGTTCGCAGTGTACGCTCCGCTTTGGGAGCCTGCCTGCCATTCAACACACAGAGAAAGCCAGAAGCTGGGGGAAGGGGGCAACTGAAGCAGTTGGAAAGAGGTAGGGGTTTTTATACCTCTAACTTCTGGTCCTGCAGCTCTTTGACAGCGTGAGCTTCCTCAATAAACTGTCTTGAATTACCACACACAAATATCATCACTTTAAAATAAATAATCGAGCAAAAAACAGGCCAGGCTCCCACTGGTCTCTTATTAGCATCACTAGGCTCAGTCTGAAAATACTCGGTTTGTAGACTGCATCACAAAATATTTCTGCAAGAACACTAAGCTTCCTGTGAGAGAGCACTAGCTGCCACTACTCAGTAACAAAACAAACGGCATACAAATGGTGGGTGAAAATATTTCTTGCTACATACAAAAGCTCACTTCCTGAAATTAGAAGAACCATTTCCACTGGTTAAACTTAAAATCAATTTTTGCAGCTGCTCAAATGAGTCAGCTAGCAGGGTCAAGGAAAATAATGTCTGCATAACTACAGAACAGCAAAGCTGGGTGAATTACACAGAAGGACTTGCAAAGACTGTTTCACCAAACTCATCTACCTGTCGTCCCTAACTACTACTCCCTGTGCTGGGGGTTAAATCGTTACATCTGAAGTAATCCCATTTGTACCCAGAATAGCTTCATAACAGAGATTAAACATGTATGATGGTATTTCTAAAGACATGACACTTGTCATGACAACTAGAAAAACATAATAGCTGACTACTGTATTTCCGGCAAGAGAAATCTACTGTAACCAATACCACATTATGAACAAGCACTGTTGCTATGTACAGGTTAAGTTTTCCCTTTTCCTGTTCTAGGAAATGCCCTCATGTTTCTATTTACATACTCCTAAAGCAGAATTCAATCCCTGCTGTCTCCCCCCGCCCCATCCCTGCCAAGTCTTTCAGGCAAACACGCCCAGCCCTGCCACTGAAACATCACCTCTCCCCCAGCTAAGCGTGATCAGCTGGGATCAGCTGGTTATAGCAGCCGACAAGTGGCTCGGGGGGCAGGGGAGCTGTGGGGAGTCCCTGTACCAGGCAGAGCGCCCAAGAGGACACAGACCAGGAAACGCAGGAGCAAGGCTTCCAAGCTACTGACCTTTCACACAGTTATCCGCAGGCAATGGGCTTCTCCAGGAGGANNNNCCTGACACAGACCCTGGGTGCAGCATCAAACCTTCCTGGACTGAGGCCAGCAGCTTATGTCTGTTTTCTCAAGAAAGCAGAATAAGCAAGAAACGTATTTGGGTGGAAAAGCAGTAGATAGCTGTGGTGTGAGCAAGTACACTGATAAAAAGCAGAAGTGATGCAACAGGAACCGCCGCAGACACAGAAACCCAAGTCTGCAGCTAAGAGGTTGCACAGCTGAGGAGCTGAGGTTAAGGCCACTGCAGACTGCTCTTACTGAGAGCTGAAACAGTTCTCCAGACAAGAATAAAATATCTGAAAACAACTATGATCACAGGACAGAACTAATCCCATTAAAATCACTACGCTACAGGCAGGACACACATTTAGTGACTTCAGTAACCATTGCTCGCTGACTCCCCAGGCAGCTCGTGAGCTCAAGCAGCCATTTCAGTCCACCTTCACACGCTGCACTAAATATAAACTCTGCTGATAACTGTCTGGAAACTGTTTCAGCAGAGACATGGTGCACTGAACAACTCAAGGACATTGGGCCCTCCTCAAAGACCACAGGTGGCTAATTTGCATGACAAGCAGAGAGAAGGTGACAGAACCAAAGTCCCCGCTACTGGTAATACTGTGGCTGGGAAATTTCAGCCTCCAGATCAGTACTTTCCCAGACCCAGACTTCACTGACCCATCTGCGTATAAAAAAAACTTTAAAGTAGGAACATGAAGGCACCTGGGTTTTGACAACGACTTGTCTAAGAGGAGGTTATGCCTCCCTTGTCATGTACTACTCTGCTCTGCAGTGAGCTGCAATACCATAAAGTGATAACAATCATATTTGATTTTAAAAGCTAGTTAGATTAGCTAACGGGTCTTTCAGACACATTTCCTTCATCCCAGTGGTCCCTTAAAGAAACATACCTTCCTGCTTTCATATGGCACTTTCTTCTCTAGTGGTCCATGAAACACTCGTTTATATAACAGGACAAGCCAATTTAAGAGGGCAGATGAAACTCCAAATAAGGAGAGAAAAAAAGGTTATTTTCTCCTCCAAGTTTTGCTTACAGAATCACTACCAGAAACAACACGCAAGTTATAAAGAGACAGAAGTGTGACCTGTAAAACTGCCAGTGCCACAACCAGCCAACAGATTACAATACTGGAAAGACTTATTCTCTCTGCATAGAAGTGTACCCCCCAAAAATAGCATGGCATGAGAAGAAGAAAAGGAGGCAGATTTGCAAAGAGATTTATGACAGACACCTGAAGAGAAGACAGCGGATGAAATCAACGTTAAACTGCAGACACAAAAGCACTGATCCTTAGAGCACTGGTATTTAATATGCAAATTCTCTTTCTGCTTAGGCATTTTGCCTCCCTTTGACGTATAGAGACAAGTTCTAACTAGAGATGCAGACTGGGGAAAGTCCCCATTCCCCATTATCTCAAGTATTTTTTTCTAAGCAACAGTTAAGTGCTCTGAAAATAACTATATAACTTCTGCTTCTCTTCAGAGGGGAAAAGAAAAAAAAGTAGAAAAATTGTTATTACTGAAGGAGAGAGGCAATGTCTTCCCAGTTCTGATGCAAGATGCAAGCGGGTGCCCAATACCTACAGCGCAGCCTAGCAGAAGAGAAAGACAAGCTGAACAACAAACAGAGGACAGTAAAGATACTCTGGAAGAGATCCAGATGTCTTGAGCCTAGTCCTACTGCATGAAAAATTAAAGAGGTTAAAACCTCCTCTTAAGAACTCTTCTTCCCATTGTTCTGACCACTGACTCTCCTGAACAAGCTGCATTGCTCCAGAAACCTCAGGAATTACGGTGACAATAGACTCCTGCCAAGAGAAGCACCATTACATAATAGCATTTATGGGAACACACACAAGAAGCCACTAGGAAGCACAACCAGACAAGTGCAAAATCCTCTCTGCCCATCAGCTCCGTTTAGCTCTCCACCGTTCCAAAGACGCCTTCAGGATATTTTTAATTTATGTGTTTACTTCCTCTCACCTCCTTCCTCCCAACAAAGCCTGTTACTGTAACTACACTGAGATCAAGTCCATTCCCAGCAATAACATAACCCTCTTGAGAATAAGCCCACTTGAAACTACTGTATTTGCATTAATCTGTTAAAAAGAACACTACAGAGATGAAAAAACACGTCACTTTGCATTAAGTAAATACATTAGAAATAAGAAGTATTAATTACGGTATATTTTCCTCTTTTACTCAATTTTAGGGATACTTACAACAACTGCTTTTCAGTTCTCAAAAGCCCAGAGTGGCTATTTTTGAGTTCTGGGTCCTCCGGTGGGGGCCGATTTACGACAGACTTGATACAGGCATGCAGAGGTTCAGCCCGAGCCCTGCACACGTGTACAGGCAGCTGCCAGGGCGGCTCTGACCTCTGGGCACTCTGAAGGCACCATAAACCTGAAAGCCACGGTGAAGCCCACACGGACACGAAGTTTCTCACGGCCGCCGCCGCCTCTGCGGCGGTGCCTTCACCGACCCCTTCGCCTCAGACACCGCTTCTCCTCCTCCGCGTCTCCAAACGCGAGCGAGCAACGAACGCTTTCCCCGTTGGGTTTTTAACCCCCCCAGGGGTTCACCCCCGCACCGGGGAGGGTCCAACGAGCCTGAGCGTTCACGGTGAAGGCGGCCAGACCCCCGGAAACCCCG
>VZSZ01007667.1:0-12926 GCA_013398815.1 Ibidorhyncha struthersii | reverse complement strand
CTGCCGGAGCAGGGGCGGCCCGGCGGCAGCAGGGGAGAACGCTGCTGCGAAATCCAAGTCGTTTCCGAGGGGTTCATCTCGCAGCGAGGTGCCCATGGCCTTTGCGGTGGTCCCGAATCGTACCAGAACTCGGGCAAGGGAGAGGCTCTGCCACTGATGATGGCGCTGTGAATGTACCAGAGCGGCACTGAAGCCGTGCTGAGCCCCCCCCCAGCAGCTGTTTGTTTCAGCAGGCGTCCATCTGCCACCCCCTTCCTTGCCCCCGTCTCCCCCACTTACCTGCAGGCAGCCCCTTCGGCTCCCCTCCCAGCCGGACCCTGCGGGCTGCAGGCCCGTGGGAACACGAGCCACACCGGCCTCCGTCCTTGTTGGTTGTTGGTGGCAATGTCCAAGGCTGAGCCGTTGCTGGAGGAGGAGAACACGCTCACGGGGGTTTGGTGCCCACAGGTGTTGGGGGAAATTCTGCACCTTCTTGCCACCTCCTCTCTCTTCACCTGCTATTTCTTTCCCAAGACAACACTTCTGTATCCGACAGTGCACCCAGGGAATCAAGAAGGATCTCTCTCTTTGCTTTCCTTTCTCTTCCTTGAATTAAAACTTGCCTTCTATAGATCTGCTACATCACTTATCTTTTCCTATGGAGAGTGAGCTTTTCTCTCTCTTGTATGGGGGGTAAGCATATGTAGCTCTACCGGAAAGGTGGAGGGAAGTTTACTTTTCCTATTTTTCTGCAATAGCACAGTGATCGTTCGTAGTAAAAGCCCATAATAGGCCATAGAAATGGGTTAACACCACTTGGTCAGGTGTAAGACATGAATACAGTACATGACAAAACATTCCCAATAAATACTCCCCTTGTAAGCACTTCTAAATGAAAAAGCAGGAAAAAACTACATGGTCATCTGGAAAAACATGCCTGAAGGCAGGAAGGAAGAGAGTGGGAGCTAGAGCTGCACACAAACCTGCCGATTCACACAGCTGCTCTTTTTGTGAAACCTTGGACGTGGGTCAATATTTTCACTCTGTCCCTTCCACCTTTGCATTTTGCTCTGGTTTGACCCACTGGTGCAGCTCTTCTGGACCTGGGGGGAAAGTTTGGAAACCCACACGCCTCCAAAAGAAAAGAGCAGCAAGGAGGCTGCCATGCTGCTCCCTCTGCTCAGAGCATTAATGCACCTGAATAGGTGCAACTCCTGGCCAGTCCTCACTAAAACGGGCTCTCACTGGAGGCTGGTTCACATTTTCAGGTTCAACCAGGTAATGTTTTTAAATATTTAGAGGTACTTTTTCATTTCTATGCTATACTTTTTTTCCTTAATTGTCATTAATACATATTTCTCTTTACAACTCTATCAAGCTGCAATAAAAAAACACTACGTTCTTCCTTTGGGGCCTCAGATGCACTAATGGGACTGCGCTTAGTTTTTTTTTTTTATGGTGAAATCACAAAAATCAGCATTTACAGATTATCTTATATGTCCAAAGAATCACACTGACTAATAATGCCTTTTACATCAGATTTACTGTACTGCATCAGACCATGGATCTGTCTAATCCAAGATCCTGTTTCCATCATTAGCCAACAGCCAACGCTTCAGAGGAAGTAAATGCCACCAACTGCCCCCGAAACAGGTACTTCCCTCTTTACAGCCCAGTGCCTGTGACCCACTGGTCCCATTCTTTCAGGCTCCAGGTTCTGAAGAGGGAGGTGAAATATTTTCCTTTTTTTACACATGTCAATAAAGGAAGCTCTGCAGCTGCTACCACCAGAGTGCCTCTCCCCCAGGTGAAAAGCTTTCACTCTCAACGCAGGTATTTTGGAACATTTTTCCTGATGTTCAAAGGCTTTTGGATTGCTTGAATAGAAATGCAAAGAAATAATTTATTGAAAGATTTAATTCCGGGTAGCAGACATTTTAAAGCATGAAAGCTGCCAAACCTCACTGGAAAGTCAAAGCACACTTATTTTGTGCAGCCCCATCTGATTAAACAATTAATTTCTTATCTAGTGGTTATGGATGTTGCTTTTATTCCACAGAAGGAGTATTACTATCACAGGGGTCCTAGACCATCAACATGCTCCTTCCTGGCAGAAACGCCGACGGGCATTTGGTCAGGCTGTGACTGGCTGGAGGGGGGGGCAGGGGAAGAGGGCGGCCCATACATGGGGGCAGTGGGGCACCCCACACCATGTTTTGACCCAGTCCCCTTGGCATGCCCACGGCAGTGGGATGGTGGGGGAGCCTGGGCTGCTCATGCCCTGGAGAGAAGCCCCATTTTACAGCAATACAAAGCATCTCCCCTAGTGCAGCAAATGCAAGCTGTTCTGCATGCCTTGATAGTCCCCCCACAGGGACAGTTGCTGCCCTCCAGATCCAGACCTGCCACTGGATTATTCAGATAAAAGAAACATCTTTTTAATCCCAGCCATGAAATTTGTATCCTCTCCTTCAAACTGCTGAAAGCCCCTCACATCCTCATGATAACAAATGGTACCTTTCACCCTCACGCACACACCTGCCCATCCCTTCCATCCCGTGATGGACTTCACAGGTTATCAATGTCTGTCCAGGCACCACAGTATCTAACATGACCTCAATCTCAAGTTAATTGCCCTTTTGAGAGTCAAGCCACAGATAAAATACGATTCCTGATGGTAGTGCTCAGCTGGAAAAGGTCTCATGACAGACTAAGCACTATCAGAGGAGAAAATATAGCCCAAAAGATAATGTCACCTCAGGCTACAATACAACCCATCCTTGCTCCTGGTAACGTTACCATCCTGTGCTATGTCCTCCTCCCCAGTGCTATGTGCTCCTGCGGACAAGGAGGGAATGCTGTACCTGCTCCATACCATTTGCTCTCTCCTCCGCAGAGCTGCCCAGCCAGCAAGCCGAAAAACCAAGATGGCTTCACTCCAAGTACAAGCTGCCACAGAGACCCTTCAGCACCCAGCTCAGCCACCAAAGACTTTTTGGCTTCTGTGGTGGGTTGACCCTGGCTGGGCGCCAGGTGCCCACCAAAGCCACTCTATCACTCCCCTCCTCAGCCAGACAGGGGAGAGAGAATATAAGGAAAGGCTCATAGGTCAAGATAAGGGCAGGGAGAGGTCATTCACCAATTACTGTCATGGGCAAAACAGGATTGACTTGGGGAAATTAGTTTGATATATTACTAATCAAATCAGAGTAGGGTAATGAGAAATAAAAACTAAATCTTAAAACACCTTCCCCCCACCCCTCCCTTCTTCCTGGGCTTAACGTTACTCCTGTTTTTTCTCTACCTCCTACCCCCAAGCAGTGCAGGGGGACGGGGAACGGGTGTTGCAGTCAATTAATCACACGTTGTCTCTGCCGCACCTTCATCCTCAGGGGGAAGATTGCTCACACTCTTCCACTGCTCCAGTGTTGGGACCCTCCCATGGGAGACAGTTCTCCACAAACTTCTCCAACATGGGTCCTTCCCACGGACTACAGTTCTTCACAAACTGTTCCAGTGTGGGTCCCCCACAGGGTCACAAGTCCTGCCAGCAAACCTGCTCCAGCGTGGGCTCCTCTCCTCATGGGGCCACAGGTCCTGCCAGGAGCCTGCTCCAGCACAGGCTTCCCACACGGTCACAGCCTCCTTTGGGCATCCACCTGCTCCAGTGTGGGGTCCTCCATGGGCTGCAGGTGGATATCTGCTCCACCATTAACCTCCATCGCTGCAGGGGTCAGCCTGCCTCACCATGGTCTTCACCACGGGCTGCAGGGGAATCTCCACTCCAGCACCGGAGCACCTCCTCCCCTCCTTCTTCACTGACCTTGGTGTCTGCAGAGTTGTTGCTCTCACATATTCTCACTCCTCTCTCCGGCTGCAATTGCTGTTCCGCAGTTTTGTTTGGGTTTTTTTTCCCCCTTCTTAACTATGTTATCCCAGAGGCGCCATCGCTGTCCCTCATGGGCTTGGCCTTGGCCAGCAGCGGGTCCCTCTTGGAGCCGGCTGGCATTGGCTCTGTTGGACATGAGGGAAGCTTCTAGCAGCTCCTCACAGAAGCCATCCCTGTAGCACCCCCTGCTATGAAAACATTGCCACACAAACCCAATACAGCTTCACAGGGCTCCCTCACAAACCTTTTCTCCTTAGTGAGACAGCTCCGAAACTCTTACGACTGAGATGCAGGAGAGCTACTTACCTTTGGCTGCTTCCATCAATCCCCCATGTCCAGATTCCGGTGTGAGAGCAGGTATCACACCAGAAGTGCTTTTTGTTCCTCGGAGCCGGCAGCATGCCAGGCATGATTCTAGCAAACGGCATCTCCCACCGGGGCATACATGACAGCCACACACGGTCTTGCTCCCTTGCCTTCTTGCTGATAACACCTATGTGACCTATTCATTGACAACTTGTTTGAAGTGGGATTTCCACAGCAGTAAATCAGTTTTTAAGTGCTCCTGAAATTCCCACAGCCCGTTAGCCTCCTGTACGGTTCACCTCTCCTGTTTTGCTTTGTTTCCTCCCATCCCCTCCTGCACACATCTCCTGTTCTGCCAGCCCCCTATTGCACTTCCAGGATCATACACTGGAACCCACTCACATTTTTTGCGTTTAGCAGGGCATTACTCATTCATTAATATTCAGAGTAGATGTAAATAGAAAAGCTCATCTCCAAAAGAGCACTGAAGCAACATGGGCAAAACAACAGTAAACCAGAAAACTTGGCACACCATCCACCTTCCTACCTTGCTGAAGCACGCCAAGAGCAGAGGGGATCATGCTGAGCCCCTCATCTCCAAATCCCTTTAGCCCTCTCTCTGCGCAGTTCATAGCCTGCTGGTAAAAGACAGGTGAGGCTAAACCAGGTTATGAGCATCATCCCTGCCATGACATCTCCCTTCTCGGAGTACCGCCAATATTGACTGCACTGAGATATCTTCCCTTTCTGTGACTTGAAATGCAGCATGCAGCTGTGGAGCAGCTGCTGGGACTGTCACGCCGTCATGGGAGCCAGAAGACCCAGCTCGCAGCCTGGGAGCTTACAGGGATTTGGGGCTTGAAGCTGTACATCTACTCTGTACATATAGGCCTGTATCAAAGGAGCTCAGGAAAAAAAAAAAATCATCTCCTGGAAACTACCCAGAGCTTTTCTCTCTGAGGGAAACAAATGAGGCCTTAATTAATTTTCTTTCAAATACAGCAAATTGACTTCTGCTCCAGTTGTGCTAGATTCAAGCCACACAGCACAATGGTATTAATTCCACTTCACTTGAGGGCTAAATGTTCAGAGCAAGGAAAAGGGAGTTTGCTGTAGGTCTTGCTCATGTTGAAGTCAACAAGTAAAGCACCCTCGTTTCCACCGGAGCGGCTTCTTCAGAGCCTGCATTTCTGAGGTTGACTGTGGCATGCCTCTGGGTTAGCACAGCAAGACACAGGATACATCGAAGGCACTGGCCGAGCAGGTTGTCTCATCCCTTGCGTATTTTTGAAGATCTGCCACATCCTGCCTCAATTTTCATTTTACAGCCTCAAAGAACAAAGCTCTTTTAGTGTCCTGTCCTAAGGCTAGCTTACTGGTTTGCTGATCACCCTAACTAGCTCCGCTGTCTCAAACTTCATTTAATCTCTCTTAACACCAAAGTCCTGCCTGCAGGATTTCCTAACACTGGAATAACAAGCAGCATTCCGGACAGGGTCTCCTCAGCACCTCACAAACCAGTGGTGCACTCCCTCATCTCTACCAGAGACACTCTGCCCCAGTAAACCAGAAGATCACATTGGTCTTCTTGGCATTAGCTTCATACGGGTAGCTCAGAGCCCCCCTGCAATTGGCACCCACCCCTTGTCCAAGAGAGGTGCACCCGGATCCCAGTGGAATGATTTGCCTGAGCACAGCGCCGCTGTGCAGCAGCCATCCATGCACGGGTATCTCACCATGGTAATCGACAGTGCCATGGACCTGCACCAGCTTGTCCAGCGCCACCTCATGAATCCCATCCCTACGCTGTGCTAAAAAGCGAGAGGAAAAAAGGTACAACAAACTCTGAATTACTGAGTCCAGTGAAACTGTTGGTGCAAGCAAAGAAACTGCAGAATCTGATTTATATATACATATATATGAAACACCAATTCTACAAAACTGTTATGGGAAAATATCCATCCTACCCCCTTTAGTATCTGCTCAGTGGTACAGTAGCTGTACCGTTGCCTATGTGCTACAATAAAGAGGTACAGGGGATCCCATTTTGCTTGTCTGAGGGATTCCGTTTCAAAAAGGCTGAAGGACAAGATGTCCCTCACTGTAAAATCCTGTGATGAATTTCAGTTACCTTCCAACCATCTTGAGATTCTCCTGCTGCCGAATTTATCTAACACATTTAATATACAGCTTCATTATCACATTGGCTATGCACCGCTGAGGGAAGGTGCTATTATTCCTCTTCACAGACGGAAGTGGGAGGCCCAGAGCCCCAAAGGTACCCAGTCATAGCATTTATTTAGGTAAAAAAGTGACAAAGCAAAGAACTGAACCTGTTCCTGTCTAACACCCATTCTCCTCAAGCAGTCTGTTTTTCCAACGAGAACTTCGTTTTCCAGGTTCTCCAGTGAAAAGCAGCCTGATTTACTCTCGGCTTCTCCTTCCATTATCAACTTTGAAATTTACATTAAGAAAGTCAGACGTCTCTTGACTTATTCTTCTTCAAAATGAAGGGTAGCTGTAAAAATCTTTCTAGGTTTTTGTTATGGGACATTTGTTAATTTCTTGGATTCCCATCTGTTTCTTCCACATGATGTTGCATTGTTTGGCTACCTATAGTGACTCTGTACACCTCAAGGAAGCAGTAAATCTTCATTTTCTTTCCTTTCTATAAAAACTCAACCCTTTTCAAGTTGCAAAGCTGTGTATTAAAACTACTGTCTGCTGACTTCCATATTTTCTGAGGCAAAATCTGGCATAAAAACTGATTGCAAATATGATCAGAGTTAGGAAGATTTCCTTCCAGCAGTCTTCCAGCTGGCTTTATTCCCAGATATCAGCCCAATGCAAAAGAAAAATCTATTTGGCATTGTCTCCAGTCGCACTCTCTCACTCTTCAGGTAGAACAGTTTCCCTTTCCCGGGGAGGCTTTGATGGCATGGTGTTCAGACGATGGGATCTGAACTGCACTGGAACTGGTACGGCCTCCAGAGTTCAGGATGGATGCTCTCCGATGCTTAAGGAACTAGGAACCCCCGCTCTTGCTGCAGATAATAACAAAGTTTATCCCCTCCAAAGTCTAAACATGCAGATATAGATATAATTTTGAGGAATTTAAATGTAATCCTATCATTATGAGTAGTAGGCTTCAGCTGCAGACATCCGCCTGTAATTAAGCAGAATTATTCATAAGGGGGTTGGCTGTAGTCAAGGCAGACTCGGTAGCTCAGGTTATTGTTAAACAGTGTTAAAACAGCAGCAGCAACTCAGCCCTGGGCGACCGTCTCACTGGGTCTAATGTGGGTGTGTGAAGCGACCCTGCCCACGAATGATCGCTCTGCCTCCACGAGTGTCACATTCATCTTTCAGTTCTCCGGAGTTCGGGATGCAGGCATCATGGGCTTAACACTTCCTTGCCTTCCTCCTTGGGCTGTAACGCACGTCCACGCAGGCTGAGTGCAAAGCCCCCATATTCCTCTTTTACGCTCCATAAGCATGGGTGTACGGCTAACGAAGCGAGGAAGCGTCCAGCTCCCAACTCCTGACCTGTCTCTGTGCTCCCCACTGTGCTTCACTCCTGGATGAGAGCAGAAGCAAACAGTGAATCCCTTCCTTCTGTCTACAAGCTCCTTGGCACAGCACCACGAGGCAAGACCAAGTACAATCGAGGAATGGAAAAGTAGCTCATATTTAGACCGGAACACTGAATACTATGCCCTGGAAAACTATGTTTTGGTATGACTTCTGATAGGGTAAGGAAGAGTGATGTGAGATTTTTGCAGTTCTCCTAAAAATACCTAAATTCCATGCCATGGTCAAAGAGGAAATCATGCAGAAAGAGAAAGAAACTGTTACTATTCAGCTAATAAACACCTCAGATTACTTAAAACTAAAAGAATTCAAAATCTCCAGTCTTAATCTAACAGTTTTTTTTCCGTTTGATTACACTTTGCATTTTACTTCCCCTGAAGAGCGTCGCCAGCAATGTCATATTTCCCACTGTTCTTCAATAGCTTCATGTCGTGATTTCCAGGCTGTGCCAGAATAAATAGCTCAGCTTGGAAACTGAAGCGGCATGCAAGACTGATCATTTGCTCAAAACAAACAGTTTTCAAGTAAATGAATGGAACGTAATTGCATTTCAGCTTCATCTGGAAAATGTAACGAGCGTTAGCATGTAATCTTCCTGTTGAGTTTACACTCAGTGGCACTTGCTTATGAGAGAAGATTCTGGGTTGCTGCACTATTTGTGTAGGGATAGTAGCTGATGGAGATGTAGTTTTTAGTCCTGCACAGATCACTCTAATGGTGTACTCTGACTTCTCATGTAACAAAGACGTCTTCGTACTAATTTCCGAGTGATTCGTATATTTGTTTACCTCATCTTAACTTTGCTCTGTGACCCGGGGACCAAATCTATCCTCCATGATTCACCACGTGCAAGGGCTCCATAACTCTCTCATGACCCATGAGCTCTCCATCAAAAGCCAAGCCTGACCAGGAGAACTGAGTGCCTGTGGTTCAGCAGCCACATCTCAGATTTGGGTCGGGCCAAAAGGTGCCAGTATTCGAATTTCTCCAGAAACAACCACTGACAACAGAATATCCCCAAAACAACCACTGACAACAGAATATCCCCAAAAGCAAATAAAATCTACTCTCACATCTATACTTGTTTCCATGGAAATATGTAGTCACAAGGTTTTTTCCTCTCATTTTCAAAATTTTCTCTGCCAGCCCTGGTAACTGCATCGGGTTACCCAAATACAAAGACTACTGCAGATATGCCAAACTTGCACAAAGTCAAGTAGAGAGCTGTTCGGCGTGTCCCCAAGAAAGCACCCATGCAGCAACACTGCTGCCAGTCCTGAATACAGAGAGCACCAAGTGTCTGGAGAACCTTTCAGCCAGGGGCCGACAAAATCTTTTTGTTACTGAGGACCAAGCATTTTTGATGAGATACCAAACAGCGCACACCATAGTGTCACCCAGCAAGATGAACACAAATAACAACCCACTGTCAGCACAGTTCACGTGCTGGCCTTAGACTCCGGCTTTAAATCAGAGTGAAGGATGTAGTATTTGCAGTGCAAGTCCGTCCCCAGTGGCTGCCAAACATTTTGCTTCTGGCAGTAGCCCTCTGCATTGTTCCCCACCATATGTCGCCATCTCCAGCTACCTCCTAACGCACCGTCTCTTCTCTGCTTCCCTGCTCTGCGCATCTGCCCCAGCCAGAAGCTCCCTTTCCCTAGAGACTCGCGTGAAGTGGCTGAGGCACAGGCACAGATGACAACATTAAGCAGAGCCTCTGGGCTGTGAGCCGGGGGGACGGTGCCTTGGCTTTGGGCAGTCACTTTGAAGTCGCTGAGGGTGCTGCTGTGCACTCACGGTACTGGAACAGCCTGGCAGGGGGCTGCAGAGCAACGCCTACGACCCAGGGGAGGAGGGAGGCTTTGCCTGAGTCTCCCCACCAGGCAGTTTGTGGCAGCCGAAGGAGGAAAGCAAAGGCCCATCCTGCTGCCCGTGGAGGAAGGGAAAGGCAGCCCGTGTCAGGGCTGCGGGCAGAGCAGAAGCAGGGAGTGACAAAAGCAAAAGGCAAAGCATGGGAATGAAGGAAAGGAGCCAACACCGAAACCTCCCAGAGGACTCTGGCTTTATTCAGGTTGTTACACTGACATCGTGGCGTGCTGGCTTTCAGTCCGTGGCTACCAGGCGTGTAAAGTCTCATGGGACTTTATGTTCAGCATTAGGGCTGAAAAATCACTCAGGTGGAGGGGCTGCAGGACTGCAAACAAAGGATTATGGCACGTGGCAAGGGGCTGTTTACAAGGGAGGGACCAAGGGTATCATGGGGATGGGGATCAGCAAGACCTTAGACTCAGCACCTCATTAAAGTTTTAAACTAGTTCTTAAACCACGCAGCTGACAGAGGAAGGCTGTGCTGGAGAGGCTCTGGTGTGTCTGGGAGGGGTGCTGGAGTTGCCTCTGGGCAGGGAAGGAGCACGCTCTGGAAAGCGCTTGGTTCTTGTGCTCCAGCGGCAGCTAGAAAGAGAAGGACCCTGTGCCTGGGAGATACCGGCAGCCTGGAGCCTAAAAACTGCCTCAGAGGGCTCCTTGCCCTCCTCTCTCCCCAAGCCTGTCACCTTCCCCTTATCCCCTGGGCTCAGGAAGGAGCAGGAATACTCTGGTGCAAAACCAGGAGGACTGTAAACCAGAGTGAGAAGACTGAGAGCTGGAGTAGCTACACAGTAGCTACACAACAATGGTGTAAACACAGCCTGAGCGAGTAGAAATTGCAAACTAGATGGAGACAGGATTCAACCTGGAAAACAAAAGCGATTTAGGAAGGAGGAAATAATTCACCAACTAACGTTCCGCATGGCAGAGGGGGGAACAGTTCTGAAAAGTCAAACTGTGTTGAGTAAACCTCAGGAGAGCTAGCAAATTAGAGACGGGGACGTGAGGAGAGGCAAGAGAGAAGGAAGGCAATGCACCGGCACCAGGGCTGTGCACACAGCTAGCCCGTGCCAGGCAGCATGGAGGTTGAGTGCTGGGCAGAAGCCCACTGTGCAGCTCTCGGCAGCAGCTACTGGGACAGCCTGAGGCACTGGGAGGAGGTCAGAAGAAAGGCAATATAGCTCATTGTGCAACTACAGGGGATCGATTTGCAATGGCGGTATGTTTTCCTTGGCTCTGAGGGCATATGGAAACAGTTTACAAACATTTCTAAGGCATAAACCCAAGCAGGAAGGAGGGCAAAATACTTACTAGAGAAGATAAAACAAAGAGAGGAAAAAACAAAGTTGAAAGTAACTGATAACATTTTACCAACGAGCACTAGTAGGTTTTGAAACAGCTCTCACGAGGAGAGCAGGGAAAAACCCAGGTACAGGCAGTTTTGAAGTTGGATGGGAAGAAAGTAATTAATACATGCGCAATGAAGAGGATACAGAAGAATTTGTCAGTGATACAAATATTTCCACCCCCACAATCTGCAGTCCCAATTTTCCACTGCCCTACATCTCTTGCTATCATTAACAGCAATGCAAAGAAGGAAAACGTTTATTAAAGCCGAAGCGTAACCTTACAGTACAGCTTCACCTGAGTGCATAGATATCTAGATACTTCCAGCCAACAGAGAATTAGGTTTTACAATTGTGTGTGGGAAAATGACTCACTAGCCGCGATCTTCTCCAGCTCCTCCAGAGACCTCCTCCTGCCCCATCCCAAACCTCCTTTAGTCTTGATGAGGTAGGGATATGACTCCATGTCTGCATAGTGTGTGCTAATGTCTCCTAAAGTCATATCCAGCTGCTTCTAAAATCTCCCAATAAATCCTCTTCCAATTTCATTGGGAGACTACTTACAGGACTCCTAAAGATCAACAAGGAAACCTGAAAGATCAAGGCCAAAATACAGCCCCACTGGAGGCTGAAACAGCAACCTGCCAAAAGCCCCGAGAAGCCCACACCTTACCTGGCATATACATTTACCGGCTTAATATTTTCCACGAGGAGGGAACACAGCCATGGCTTGACAGGAACGGTGCTGCAGCTAGTATTAATGGTTAGCCCCATCAGCCAGTGAGCTGGGCTCTTCAGACAGCAGAGAGCTGCTCCCTGGCCTGAGGACTTTTCACATCATTAATTACCAAGCTTTATAACCATCCCCTGCAGACTAAGATGATGATGAATGAATGAGGTCAGATTAGTCAATATGGTTTATTGGTGGAGTTTGCCCACTCACTGTGGATGCATCATTACTGTGTACCTTCATCAGCACTGGGAGGAGCACGATTCAGAGTCTTTCCCTGTACAACAGGAAACCACAACCAACCTGCAGCTCTTCAGCTTTCTCCCAAGGACTCCCTACACCTTCCTTGGGTCCTTCTGTTGCTCTGTATCCTTGTCCTGGGCCATCCTGGAAGTCCTTTGCTGAGTGCCATGTGCTTCCTTATCAAAGCAAAGCAGATTAAGCTGAGCCTGCAGAGGTTAAACAAGAAATTGCTGTAAAGCACTGAAGTTGTACCACAGTGGCTAATGATTCATTTGCTACAAAATCAGAGTTGCTCCACTACGTGGCACAGATGCTCTGCAGCTCCACAACCAGCAACAATCCCCTTTCTGCTGAACGGCATTTCTCAAGCAGGGCATTCCTCAACCCCAAGGTGGCTGTTGAGCCCAGGATCCCTGTAGAAAAGGTGGATCCATCAGAGTAACTGCAACCAGCCATTCAAAGTGGGTGCCTGCAAAGGTGTACCGTATTGCCTACAACATTGCTCTAGTTCCCTCTTTCTCAGCCCTGACACAACCCTGCAGCAAGCAATAGCTTGTATTAGCACTAAAGTGGATAGGGTTTCATGGCTGGAAACTGCTTTGCGCTGAAATTTGAGAGCTGCGCCTTTCCATCTCTGGCACGAATCCCCCAGGTGGCCCAAGGCAGGCGCCTTCATCTCCCTGTGGCTCAATCTGCCATCTGTAAAACTGGGTTAGCATCCCCTCCTCCTTCTTACGCCCCTTTATCCTTGCTTAAATTAACTGTAAATACGGATGGGCTTGTTCGTGTGCAGGCACAGTGCAAAATAGGGGCCACGACCCTGGAGGCGAAGGTCTGCAGGGAAGGATGCGTGCCCGGAGGGGCAAGTGCATGGAGGGGCAGGTGCACGGAAGGACGCAGGGATGGAGGGATGCGGACGCCGGGACAGAGGGATGCGCACAGCGGGATGGAAGATGCCTGCAGGGAAGGACACACG
>VZSZ01007666.1:185008-270680 GCA_013398815.1 Ibidorhyncha struthersii | reverse complement strand
GATTCAGCGGCAAATCCGCTGCCGTGGTCGGGGGTCAGCAGCTCCCTCCGGCTGGGCCTGGCGGGGGGGCTCTGCCTCGCTCAGCACCCGCACACCGTCCCCGGCGCACCCGAGGGAACCGGGCGCCCTCTCCTCCCCCCGGGGGAGAGTTTGCTCGCACCTCCCTCTGCTCCGCATCTGGCAATAACGCCCGCTCGCCACCAGCGAGAAACAGCAGGTCCGGGCACCTGGTGCACACGTACCGCCGCTCCGGTCACGCACAAGGTTGCAGAAGACCAAAGCAGAAATAATTAGTGTAGGACCTACCGTAAACAAGACTTGAGCTCCCCTTACTGGTCCTGTAATAACAGCCTTAAAACAACTTCTAGCAGGCACCGTTCCCAGGCAGCCTGGTAATGGAATCATGCTTATTTGAGACAGGTTAAAATAAGCCCATTAATTTCAACCCCTTCGGAGACAAAGGGAAAAAAAGTAATAATTTGCTGCAAACGGAGAAGTGGAGCCAGTGGGAAAATGAAGAATCATGTCCAGTCTTTTAAAAGCATTCTTACAAGCCATAGAAGATAAAAATAGAAAACCAAATACAGCCAAGCAAAATTTGGCAGTGTCTGCCGTACTGCCTGAGTGGCCGGAGAACCCTACCTCCCATCGGCAAAGTACCTGGAGAAGGCGAAGGGTTGCTGCGCGAGGTGAGGGTGGCATCGCTGCCCGCCCCACTGACCTCGCCGCCCGCTGGTGCCCTTGGTGAGGAATTTACGAAGAAACCTTGTAGGCTTTCAAGTATGGATGAAACACCAAGTTGGTTTTTAATGACAACTAATAAAGAAGCACAGCTAAAGGCTGCAGAGGTAAAAATAGAGGGAGATACCGTAAAATATGCACAAGGTGCCTATTTGAATGCTCGTAGGTTTCAGTGATCCCACCTGCATCGCTGGAGATGGGCCCGGCTGAAGCTCGGTGTGGGCTCCCTCTCTGCGTGTGGCCCAGAAGCAGCAGCCCGGTGACTCGGGCACAGCCCAGCCCCGCAGTAACAGAGAGCCGCAGCCCCGCGTATGAGGGAAGGGCACACAACGGGCGAAGATCAAAGAGGTGTTTAGAAGGGATGCAAAGAAACGTGCAGAGACAATGAGGATGTTTGTGTGGCCAAGAGTTAACCACGTTACAAATTGTTCTTCACGTACACAGGTGGGGAAAAGCCCGCGTGTAGGATGCCTTTTCATGGGGTAGTCTTGTGAGAGAAGTGTCTCCTGCAGAAGTAAGGTTGTGTGTATTGCTTTTCAAAAAGCTGGTATAAAGCCTTAATTAGATTTTCTGACAGGTTAGTACCATTAGTTCAAAGAACCTCTTTTTTTGTCTTCTCTCGGACACAGACGAGTGTACGCACTCACTCTTCCTACCAGCTACGCAGTACTAATGGTAGCCCAGCTTTGCTGCACTTCAGAAACAATGGCAAAAACCCAGAGACACAAACCCGGGTTTCACAACTGAATCTTATTATGGTATCCCCTGTAAATGATGCAAAAAAAACCCCTGTCCTGAAAAATTAGCTGTTGCCATGAATCCATGCAGATACCTGCCAAGTGGATGTGGATTCCAGTGTCTTTGCTCTTTCAGTTTCCAATAGTTGTCAAGCCTCTGGAGTGAAATATACAGACTCTGGAAAACATCAAGGGGAGGATTCTCATCATTAGCATCAAGAAATGTACTGAAAAAAGCTGAGGATTGGACATGTGTTATATCACTTAAAAAAAAACAGATGGCTGTGCGTTTTACACAAAAAGTTATTCACACGTGCGATTCAGACAAGCCACGGAAGAACTTTGTTTGACATCGCCATTCCCACCAAGGAAGAAAAGTCCCCCGTCCGTGTGCACTGAAAACAGCCAGAGCCATGAAGACCTCGGTACAAGTTGGACTTTTTGTGTTCAAACAGCCTTCTCTGTCTGGGATCAGATCTATTTGGGCCTTTGCAGTCTCCTGTCTCTCTCTCTGTCTTTCTCGGGTTGGTATTTGTCCTGCTGCTCTCAGTGTTCTCCTGGCCTCGCCTATCTTTGCAACATCTGCAAGTGCATGGATTTTCCCACAATCTGAAGTTTGCTGCCGGGGTTTGGGAGATGCTAATCACAACAGATGCACATAAAGAAAGACTGCAAAATGGTTTATGTTCTTCTCAGTTTACAGAGCCAACACTTGAGTTTTGCCTGATTGTCTGTGCAGTTAAGATGTATTATTTTAGAAGCAAGTTTCTGATTAGATCTTCACATAAATTTGAAGGAGCTGGTCTTTTTCTTTTTTTCTTTTTTTTTTTTTTAATTTATTTCCTGAAAAGGCATCTTGTGAGGATTTTTTTCCCTGGTATTCACGTTTCTTTTAAAAATTATTAACTGTTAATGGATTTTCTGGATGTGTATGTGTATGGCTGCGCATGCTATATTTTAAAGGCTTCATGTATTTTAATTTTTATACTTGGTTGACAAAGAAAAATCTGTACTGCTAATGGACAGAGAGTGTTTTACTTGCAGGTACTATCTTACAAATATTAAAATGTAACTTTTCGTAGTGTTTCAAAGTTCTTTTACTCGTTTCATTAAAGCTGAGTTAAATCCTTTCCATAAAATAACTTTCTACAGTTTAGAAGTCAACCACGATCTCAGCTTACATCTTAAATTCTGAGAGCTGTATTTTAACATAGTAAAATAGGCATCGTCTATGGAAAGACCAGGCAAAACCTACGCTGATGTATATTTTTTCTCTACGCAAGCTAAGCTGTAGTTTTGATTATGAAATTAGTGAAAAACGAGCAGCAGTATGAGCCTACGCATGTTTCGGAAAAGTGCCTTTCTCGTAAATGAGTCTCTGCTTTTCTTTAGAAGTTGAAGAACGTGTTATGGATTGTTTGCTTGGACTTTATGCGCGGCTGTCAGTGGTTGAGGCTAGGGTATTCATGCATTTGATTGCATTTTATTGCTAAAACGTTAAGGCAGGCTGAAAGTATTCTGTTTCACTTTACTGCCTTACAAGTACCGAAGCATTCTTTTGTGACTTTCCAGTAGTATCGGGGTTTATTTATTACATCGGAGTGTAAGAATTATAATACTTTGTTTTCTGTTACGAAAAATATCATTAAAATTGGCAATCGGGGTGGACATCCAATCTAGAAGTACCGCAGTTTAAATCAGATAAATGCGTTTGGAGAGACATACGGACGTATCCACTGTTTTGACAGAGCGAAGCCGAGTGTCGCCTGGCCGGTGGCACTGGCCCCGCGCAGGACCGAGCTCTGCCCATGGCTCTTATCTTATCCAGCACGTATCTCAATGTTTTGTAGCATACGTTCCTTCAGGTTATCACGGCTTCATGCTGAGAGAAGAAGGGGAGAGGAAGGGGGGCCGAGGCGGTAGGAGGAAGGTATTGCCAAACCAGGTTAGTGCCAGCGGCTGGGGGAGCGGGCAGCACGTGGTGTGTGCTGGGGGAGCGGGCAGCATCTGTGGTGTGTGCTGGGGGAGCGGGCAGCCAGGAGCCGGACGCCTGCAGGGTCCAGCGCAGCCCCGCTGCTGGCAGCGCTGCCGGAGGTCCCCGCGGACCCCGGCGGCTCCCGCAAGGCTCCGCTCTGCGTTGCGGCGCGGCAGGGATCTGCTGCCTTCCGTTGTCTTTTCTGGTGGGTCGGAAGGAGGCACAGCTGTTAGCACGTTTGGTTATTCCACGTGTGTGAGTAGCGTATGGACGTGGTAATACCTGGCATTCAGAGAGAGGTGAATTTGTGTAGTGGGGCGGAAGAGATACAAATAAGGGAGATGTTTCGAAAATAAAATACGTTAAGTGCATAAAATAATTTTAAGAGAAACACCACCTTTGTCTTTATTTTATGAGTGGTTTACTGGTGTAAACTAAATGCATATTGATTGTTTTTTTTAAAAAAATTGAGACCCTAGATTCATGTCTAAGCTTCATATAGTTTATAAAAATAATTTAAATAAGCATCAACACATCATATTATTCCCTGTATTTGCTCCCAGGATCATAAAGAAATTTTTGTCGTTGGCCTGGTGAACGTCGCTACATGAGCACCTATAATTAAAGTTTATTGAAAAGTTAAACCATCATTTCCAAATGTCTTATTAAGGGTCAGAGGGAATTTTTCATCTGAGTTCGTTCAACCGGCCCCATTTCAGTAACTCATGTGCTCAGAACTGGGAAAAGCAGGAAGACCCTCCTGTTTCTATGTTTCTATCCTATGGTCAAAATGGGATGTGAATGGATGAGATCTACTACTTTTAATATTAGGAAGGAGACAGGGACCATGTGCAATGCATCACACGTGGATAGCACTTTATTTAATAAAATACCTTTTTACTTTATAAGTTTTTACATATTCAGAATTTAATAGCATTTTCTTTAACTATAAAAACAATCTTAAAATTCTGCATGTATGTTTTAACTGATTTCAAATGCAGCTTGGTACAGCACACAAATAAAAGCAGTAATCACACAATAATTAAGAAATATTTCACTGTTTTTTAGTGTAATAAATGTTAAGAAAAATCTGAAAAAATAACAGTGAACAAGATACAGTTCAATGTTCGTGGTTTGTTTCTCTCACCTAAATAGAGAATTAAAACTCTTGATTAACCTTCTACTAGCCTGACCTGTGCAGCAGAACACAAGTTATTTAGATAACCAGTGGGTTGTACGTGTATTGAATACAAAATAAAAAGCAACTGAATGAGGTAACCATGTGCTTAGCCATAAAACAAGATGTAGGTTTACCTGTCTGTTTGGATTTTGGGGATGGGAAGAGCATTAGTGCCATGCACTATGTACATTTGCATGATTTGTAACACAAAATAGATATTTTAATAAAGGAGTCAATTTATAAAACCTTAAAGAGATTTTTCTCTGTTACTTTAATTTAAAAAATCAGTTTGCATGTATTTTATTATTTCAGCTATACTTATCTGACAAGCAGTTTCTCCATTAAAAATATTTAAAAAGAACACATTCTTCTTGCCTTGGTTAGGCACAGCTTAAAGATATCCAAGAAAATAGAAGCAAACTGTTACTTCATTTACTTCATGTTAGAAATCTTTATGGTTCCTGTCCAGCTGGATTTGTTAAACTTGCTCTGTAGGAACCAAGCATATAATAAGAATCTCTTTGGTTACAAGGCAGTATACCCCTTACAGTGCTAAAATGAAAAAGGATTTCACATAACTGATTACTTACTACTGTTGTCAGATTAACAGAAAGCTTGCCCAAATAGAATACATGAAAATTTGACATAAAAACCTTTGGGTCTTTAAAACCAGCGCTGTGTTAGCTATATTGTATTCCTATAGCTTCTGGTTTGGTATTTCTACAAGCTTGTTTACCAATTAAAATGTCTAATATTTGCTTTCTAATGGCCCTCACACATGACCAAATCATTTATATTTTAGTTTATCATAAACAATGTTAAAATATGTATTTATCACTCAGATATGGAAAAAAAAAAAGCACTATGAGGGATTTTAGTTAACGTGTGACCTAATAAGCATCCGTTTTTCCTTTCCAAGCCCCTGTAGCTTTTTAGCGATTTTTTTAGCTCATCTTTTTATCTTTCCTAAGGATCCTGCTACCTCTTGTCAGCCATCGGGTTAGCTTTCTTTTCAGTCCTTACGCTGGCGCCTGTGTGGTTTCCAGGAGTGGATGGCTCTTCTTGTTAGGATTCAGTTGGCGACAGGAGTGAGAGCAGATCCTACAAGAACAAAATGTAATCCTATAAAACATATTTTTTTTTGTGTGTACCATCACGTCCCAATCAGAGGGAGAAGGCGCCGCCTGCGCTCCAGCAGTGCCAGAGGGACAGGCAGGACTTGCAGCAACACGTCCCTTCACTTCACCGAGAAAGGGCGGTGTTTGCTTCCAGTGCCTTGGACGGAAACCCACGTGCAGCTTTCTTCACTGCCAGAGAAGACACAGACAAAGGGGATTAAACACCTGTTTTAAGTCCGAGCTTTCAAGCATGCTTTATCCAAACCGCCTGTGTATTTCCCAATGTCCCTGTGGTTCGCAGCACTGTGTGTTGCACGGGGTTGGCCTCGGACACTACAGAGCCCCTGGGCGGAGTCAGGGGAGCAGCCGGAATTCTTCTGAAACTCAGATTTTCTGGTCTCTCCCCTTCTGCTGAGCACCCACCCAAGCACTCCCCACGTCCTCCACCCTCCTGCCGCATCACCCCTTCTCCAAGCAAGGGCCTCCTTCCCTCCTCCTCCTCCCAGCACTCTGCCTCCCATGGAAAAGAAGTAAGAGAACAACTTCCCTCTTTCCATTTTCGTGCTTTTATTTAGTGCTACCGACCTCAAGACAGTTAAAATTGAGAAAAATTAATTATGTTAAATCCAAAAGCGTGACAATATTTATACTAATGCTGCCCTTTAGAACCCCAGTTGTGTTCACATCTTAATGACTGACCTCACCTGCCCGTGGAGGGTGCTTTAAAAAGCAAATGCAGGATATTAGACAGAAAAATGTGTTACTAACAGTCAGTAAGACAAGATCCATCACAGTGTTGGTAACAGCACTCCAGCTGTTACCTAAGTTCTACCGACAAACCTGATCTCCTTCTGTGACAAGGTGACCCACACAGTGGACCAGGGAAAGGCTATGGGTGTTGTCTACCCAGGCTTTAGTAAAGCCTTTCCCACTGTTTCCCACAGCATTCTCCTGGAGAAACTGGCTGCTCATGGCTTGGATGGGTGTACTCTTCGCTGGGTAAAAAACTGGCTGGGTGGCCGGGCCCAAAGAGCCGATGGTGGCTGGTCACAAGTGGTGTTCCCCAGGGCTCAGTATTGGAGCTGGTCCTCTTTAAGATCTTTATCAATGATTTGGACGAGGGGACTGAGTGCACCCTCAGTAAGTTCGCAGATGACACCAAGTTGAGCGGGAGCGTTGACCTGCTTAAGGGTAGGAAGGCGCTGCAGAGGGATCTGGACAGGCCGGATCGGCGGGCTGAGGCCAGCGGTACGAGGTTCGACATTCAGGTGCATTCAGTTTCAACAATCAGGGTGCATTTGGAAACGGGGGCACACTGAAGTCTATGTTGTTACCACAGAGAATTGATAACCTAACATGAGGCATTCTTTCTGTAGCTTGTTTCTGCATTACTGGTATCAGAGGGACTTTTGGCATTCTTTTCCATAATACCTACCTACAGACTCACAAAGCTAAAAGCTTGACTCTTCCAGCCCTTATTAGCATTTACCGTTTTGAATCCTTAAAAAAAAAAAAATCAGTTCCCAAAATGCTGTTTTTCATTACACTACCCAAAATGCTTTGACTGTTCTCTCACCCGCAGCACCCCTCAGGAGAAGCCTCGCAGGACCACACGGTCACCATTTGGGGGAGCGGGCAAGAGAAAGGTGAGGGAAAATTGCCAGCAGCAAGGTGGGCAGACAGACCCATGGAGAAAAGCACCAGACTGATTGCCTGCTACTTCTCTTTGGTGTGACAATGAGAATGTCTCTGCAGAGACTTAATTTTATTCATCTGGAACGTGCACCTTCTCTTGAAAGTCAGAGGAGGTAATTCTTCAAGGCGGCTTTCCCTGGCAAGCAGCTGAATTAGATCAGGAGTTTTAGAACAGATGAAAATGCTCTCTGGAGACATTATACAATTGCTCATCCCTAGAAAGCTCAAGGAGGCATTGACTTTTCAGAACGAGAGGAAGAGAACAGCACAGAGGTTTCTTGCAGTAACTTGATACACGCTTGCCGGGTGTTGCAGTGGAAATGATTGCACCAGATGATTATTGATATGTGGGTAAGGTACAGTTTGCACCTGAGATGCAAGCTTTGCAAATTTGAAATAGATTCTTGATTCTCATCCTTGTGCAGTAGCTGGCTGGAATTGCCTTAAAGTTAAAATTGAACACCGTGGCAAGGAAGTGCCAGTAACACCAGCCTATAAAAGATGGTATGTACTGAGATCTGGGACTGGCCTCCACTGATTGAAGCGGGGTTCCCCGTGTTTATAAATGTAATCATATGCAGAGCGAACTACATGCTGCAATTGCTTCAGTAAGGAAGTCCTTTGGGATGCCTTTTCTAATTGTATTAACTAGGAATCTTTACCATTAGCCTTTCCCGTTTGTATGACTTAAACATGTTAGAGTATGATTTGGCAGCAGAGTCTTAGCATCTGGGTAGGTGAGAGTTAGAGTCCGAGCACCTTACACTGGAGGAACTTACTCCAAGGAGATGATCGCAGGGCTATTCACTGCAACCCCGTATATTAGAATCTGGCTCAAAATGTTCCGTGCTCTGTACATACAATAGGACAACAGCTATAAATACTCTTCAGGCTGTGCTAAAGGACAACAAACAGCAAATTGAGGATGGTTAGTTATTCTTGAATGCAACTGTCACAGGAAATTAGGCAGTTTCTTCTGCCACTCTGACCACAGGGAGAAAATTTTATTGTATGCAATTTTCAGTTTCTTTCTACTACGAAGTCACACATCTTCAGCGAGCTGTTTGTGCCAGTCTACAGCATACAAAAATGCTTTTAGAACTTCTGCTTTTAAACTAACTGCAAGAAATTTGTTCAAACCTTGTCTGTAAAGTCTCTGTTTCAGCTTAAGCACTGAAATCATCATTCTTGTTTGAGTATTTTAGATTTTATCATCAAGATAATCGGCAACTACTGGAAGTTGCAGTAGCCATCTAATTTAAAATCATTTAAGCCCTGGTATAGCAAATAGTAGTCATATGCTGTTAACTTTAAGCAAAAGAATTGTTGTTTTCATGTCTATGAGGCCTCTGTGCTTAAAATTCAGCGTGTATCCACCTTGCTTTATTGGGTAAGGGCCTTGCACAACGAGGGAAAGCTTACTACATTCTGTGAAAAGATTTTTCTCTTTTTCAGTGATTTGCAGCGGGGCTTGCCATAGCAGAAAACAATACAAAGAAGGTGTGACAGGCGTCTGCCGTTTGGGGCATAAGTAACACAAACAGCATGCAGCGCTGACTTGTTTGGCTTTGAGTCCTTCTGTATGGGAGCTCTGTCCTCATCTTACTGCTGTATTCACTTGCTGCGCTCAGGATTCATCCCGCTAACCAACACCTACCCACAGAAGCCAATGGTGCTGTTGAAACGTGGAGAGCTCTTTGGCTGAGGAGCGTTATTGGGCCCTGGTTCAAGACTGTGACTTTTTAAGAGCATAATTCTGCAGTGCTCCAGGGGACATGCCAGTTTAGGAGGGGTCTGAAGAAGAGCTCGCAAATAATTCATCTTCCCCTGCACCTGCCCCCCTCCATCCCAGCAGTTCAAAAAACTAGATCCAACAACTTTTGCGCCGCGTAATTGGCAACACTCCAGTTTGAGCAGTAGGCTGGGTGCAGGTTTGAAGGGTGGGCGATACTGTCCAGCCGAAAGCAGTGGAGAAAATAGGAAAATAGGTACCATACCATGGTGCAGGCTTCCCCTACGCTCACCCACGTACTCTCCAGGGGACAGCTGATAGCAAGCAAGTTCATTCCCATGGCCACAGTCAGTGTTTTGCCTCTCGCTGAAACTGCCAGCTAGAGCTATCGGAAAAACATTAAGAAAAAAGTAAAAGGAAAAAAAAGAAGTAATTTTAACGAACATGGTAATTTCATTAACATTTACAACTTATTAATACTCTAAAACACTGAACTGCTAGGAAGAATTTTAAATTAGTGTCTGCCCATCAGTGGTATTTGCTGAGATATCAGCCCTGGGAGGAACTGGATGGGAATTCCCACCTTCTTTCACAGAACCACCTTTGCTGTCCCCTTTTGCTGTCACTTTTTCTGGGGGAGGTCTTCCCTCTCTCCTGCAGGGAGCGGGTAGGCAGGCAATGGAGAACTGGGATGGCTCTGCCATGGAGGCGGCTGACTGGAGCAGCTCATGGGGCCAGAATGTGCATTTTGTACCTGGCCCAGGGCAGAGTCCCTGGAAGCACGAGGGGAGTTGGGAAGGAAGGAGGTAGATCGGAGTTCTGCATCGCAGGGTAGCCTGCCCTGCACTTGGGATCTCTAGCACGCTCGGTTCATCCCAAACCATCAGCATTCAGCAAAGTCAGTGGAGAGATCAGTACTGACTTCTGCGTGCAGGATGGGTGCTGTCACACCTCGCTTCGCTCTCTCCGTTCAGGGTTCCGCTTGCTCAGAAGGATGCAGGGAATTTTCACATTTCAGGCAACCTCTGACTTCCCTTGGGGAGACATATGCTACAGTTATAAAAGCAAAGTATTTTGAGTGTATTCCTAAGATGTGAAAGAAAAATCAGTGGAAATACAGGGGGGTTATCTTCATTCAAGGAAGGTTCAGATATGCAGTCTTTAGAAATCGATCAACTAGGTAGAAAACTGTCCGACATCTCTCCTTTTCCCATTCCTGTGGTTTCCCCTTTTGTAAGCACCAAAACGCTTTACACCCTTTTTCAAACTGAACCTCAGTGCAGATCTGGGAAGAGGGAGGCAGTGGTATCACTAGTTGTCCCAGTTTCCCACCACGGGAAGTGCGTGGTGGCTGTGCAGCAGCATGACCTGGTGGCAATCGGATGGTGAGTCAGTGGCAGGGCTGGGAACAGCGCTCAGCTTTTCTCTCTTTCTTGTGCTCTGACTCCGAGCTTTTTCCACGTATGGCTTATTGCAAATCAGTCATGGTTAGAAAAGTTATCATCTATCTGGGTATTTCATATTTCTTCTTCCTCTGTCAGTCCCAGAGACAGCTTGCTCAATAAAAAGAGCAGGACTCTTCCAACGGGTAGGACTGCCAGGTCAAATAAGGATAAAAAAATTCCAGCTCTCTTTTCTCCCATACTCCCCAACCCTCACTATGAGTGAAGGAGAGCGGAGTTCAAAAGCCTGCCTTTCTCTAGCTGCGTTGGCCTCTCTGCTTTCCAGAAGGCAGAGGAGAAACCTGGGCTGCCTGGCAGAGGAGGCAAACAAAATATCCTGAGAGAACGGTACGAAAAAGAACTTGTTCCCTGGCCCTCCTTCTGCTTTAGGCATCATGCAATATTTTGGAGATGACCTACTCTTAACTTGAATTTGATACGGTTTTGAATTTTATTTTCCCGTTCCCTCAACACCATGTATTGAGGTTATTTGTATCTGTTTGTAAATATTTTTTCCAAGGGTGAATTTTAAAGTACCCTACAGATATTTATAAAGGACCTTCACCATAGGCTTAGGTTTGATCTGTGGATGTCACTGAGAGTTTTGTCTTTCAGTTCAGAGAAAGTCAATTTAAGGAGGAAAAAACATAAAAGATGATGGACTTGATTCTGCATTACTGAACAGGCACTTTGTCTGACTTCATCACAAGAAGCGTGAGATCTGATTAGGGCAGGGGGAGATGCTGAAGAGACCTGATCCAGCAGAACACTTCCACACGTTTTTGTCTTTAAGTATATAAATAGTCCCACTGAAATCTAGGAAATACTCATGTGCTTAATATTAAGTATTCACTTAAGTGCTTTGCTGGATCAGTACCAAAACGATTATTTACAAAGTGCTGTCATATACATCAGACACCGAGAAAATACTTTTTCTGATAAAATCCTTTGGCTCAGCATATCCTATGTGACTGCTCAGAATTGCAGCAAATAACATTTTTCAGATAGATAGGGGACATTCCATTAAAAATTTCTCTCTAGACTCAGGATTAACAGCTGTTACTTTGTTTTGCTTCCTGAAAAAAATTCACCATCAGGCAATCTTTAAAAGCGCAGATCTACAGCCATTGAGAGCTCAAATGTTACCGTAGTCCTGTGGAGCACGCCAGGAGCAGATTCAATCATTTTTTGCCATTAATCTCTAGTAAAATAAGGCCAATAGCACACAGCTCAACCGCTTTGCTTCCAGTCATTTGAGGCAAGTTGCAGGCATAATCCATTAGCCAGTTTCTTACAGTATTCTCCTGATTGTACTGCTTCTTTCGTGCCATCCCAGCTATGAGGTTATTAACCTATTTATGATACAGCTGCAGAAGATCTGCCTTATTAATGCCCCATAAATGTTGAAATAATGAAGTCCTTTCCAACCGCAGTAGCCTGTATGGGAAAATTAGGAATCGTTCTTGCGGTGCATTTAAAATAATGGCAAATATTCAAAAAGAATCTACAGCACAGACGGCATCCCGCTCTTCACCTGGGGTAGAGGCAGCTTCATTAGCCAAAGGCACTTGCAGCCTTGGTGTGAGTGCTTCTGCGTGTGTGTATTTGAACTTGTTACTGTTCTCACCTAATTATGACGGGGAAGCAAGGGTTCGGTGGCAATGAAGGCCATGTAATTTGAGGGAAAGAAACATTTGAGGGAAAGAGAGATCTTATTTGTACCTCCTCTTGTGGATGCTGTCGCTGAGGGAAGCGCGATGTGAGCTGATGGGTTATTAGGCTCCAGAGAGCTGGTACAGCAGACAGCCCCAGGGACCTCCCACCAGTCTGCACCTACAGACAGTAACAGGGCAGAAGCCTGCAGGAAACCAGGCTTCGTTACTTCTACCACCCACAGCTCCTCCCCATTATTTGATTGAGTCTGTTATTCTTAGATTGCCTAGTGCTACCCAGAAGTAGCACATTTCTTAAAATGTTGCGTGTTTTGGCCACTAGCATCAATCCTGGACTGCTAACTTTGCCTTGTCTTGTCAGATAGACGTGTGAGTTCACGTGGGTGGGTTAAACGGCTTTAAAAATTGTCTTTGCAGACGGGTGCAGAAAATGTTTTCACTTTCATCTATTTTAATTCTGAAAGGTAAGTGCGCCTTACATCTCTTGTTGCTCAATATGTTGCATCCTTCTGATTTAGGGCCATAGGGTCCTAAACTCTTCCCTGTACCTCTCCTTGATGTCCAATGCTCCTGCTGCTTTTACCCAAGAAAGCCCAAACCTCACATGCTCCTGGGAGAGGAATTGCCTGGCTCCTTGCCACTGCCTTCAGCGAGTTTTGATAACGCTTATGGCACAGATTAGTGAGAGGATCCTGCTCTGTTCATCAGTCCCCCTGCATGCCTTGTCCCAGCGAGGGGGGGGCATTGATTGAGCATCATTACCTCTCAAGAAGAAAGCACTTAGGAGGAGATGAGTTTGATCAATTCCAGGCACGCGGTAGGACCCACCGGCCAGTCTCTGCCCAGGAGCGGCATCAGGCCAGCACCAGGTTGCTCAGCAACCGTCAGCATCCTTGCACAGAAAGCAGCAGACCTGCACGGTGGCTTTCAAATGCCTTTGTTCGAACATTTTGAAACGAATTTTGCTTTAAATACAGGACGAAGCAGATATCTTGGGTAATATTTCTGGAACAGTTACAATCTGAAATGTTATTCTTCTCTTTGCCCAAATTCATCCCTGTCACCTCCAAAGAATCACGAAGGTATTTTCCTTCTCTTACAAATTGGAGACAGATTTTCAGAACAGCCTGTTCATGCACCTTAATGAAATGACTAGAGTGCATGGTCCATTTGATCAAAGGCAATCGTTGCAGTGCTGAGAACTTTAAGAAACCTGATTCCTAATGAAACACACATTTGTACCGTTTGTTGTGTCTTACACAATTACATTTGGGGCAGAGTTTGAAGTTCCTCAGGAGCTGGGGAGGTAATACATGGGGTTGTGACTTCTAAGTTCCTATATGAAATCTGGTCCAAGGCAGCAATGCTGACAGATCCATTTTCCCAGTGTACAGCAAGGATAAGGCTGGGATAAGGCCACTTCCATTGCCAGACAGGGATGACCACTTAAGGTGAGACAGCAGAAGCTGATGGAGATTCACTGGGTCCTCTGAAGTCCATGGGCACTTTGCTGCTGCCTTCAGCAGTCCAGCATTTCATCCAGGCTTAAATACATAGTTGATGTTAGGTTGTTGCTGCTTGTTTGAATGCTCTGAGGATCTCAAGGTAGCATCAGAATGTTTTCCTTTATCTGAAGTTTCTAACGTTACTGGTCTTTGTCCCATCTTAGCAGGCACAGCTCTTCCTCAGTACATCCTGCAGGTCATTTTAGGTTCTTGTTTCCAACACTGCTATTTAAAGATCCTGTAACATAGCTAAAGAATATCATAGAGGAAAAATGTGTCATGGCTCAGCTGAGAGTGTGACTGAGGGGATTAGGTGGTGTTGATCATAGTATAAGCTGCTGTGGCAAGGAAATTTCCCATTGGAAACTTCAGTAAAATTACACTTCTGTATCATGTTGTTACAGTATAGGTCACAAAAACTCTGATGCAATGTTCTAGAGGTGTAAGACTTTCCACAATTTACTTCATAAGCATATTTTCACTGCTAATTGGACACTGAGGAGTCCTTTCTTTCATCAGGTAAATACATTGTGTGACTGAAGAAGTAGTTTAACGCATCCTAGTTCTTTATTAAAACTTGCTCCAACGCTACCATATTTTGCCTTTTCTGAAACTCTGAAGAGTAGCTCACCCAGGCTGGAGCACCAGAAGCAAAATCTTGCTCAGGACAGGGCTGATCACTGCTGTAGGTGGCTGGAATGTTTCTAAGGACGAGCAGAGACCGAGGACAGCTATACAGATCCACTCTCACAGAGCTTGCTGATAACATAACCATTAGCCAGCAAGAGACTGTAAATCTCCCAAACGCCATGACAATGTATTTAAGCTGCAGGTGAGAAGAACTGATTTTTCTGATTTTTTTTCCCTTTAGTCCCCTTACCCATCCTCCCTTCTGAAAAATCTTTGCCCAGGCAATTTGTGATCCAGACATCAGTCAGCCAGCAACCAGATGTGCAAATGCAAACTATTAAATCTATCTATGCACACTGCACCAAGATAACCTGCATTGCTCCCATGCCAGTTTTAAGTCATTCCTCCTGAATCCTGAGTTCTCTCTACAGTGTCCCCATCTACTGCCTTTTCTGAGCGCCTTGCCTGCCTTAACCGAGCCCAGAGCCCTTCCTGCAGAGCATTGCATGGGCCTGTATGAAGAGAACCCTTTGTCCCTTACAGAGCAAGGCAAGTTCCTAAAGTGGATAGTTTCTGTCTCGTCTGTTCTTGTCCACATGTGGCTCCTTTGCTGACCAATACGCTCCCTGAGGCAACTGACCTGGAGGCAACTGCAAGGTGGCCGGAGGAGCTGAGCAGCTACAACTGTATTCCACGCTGCAGACCACGCAGCATCCTGGAATAACAGGCAAGGTGGATCAGATGTGTCCCTGCGCTTGCTCTGGTCAGGTAAATCCAGGCCTGGCTGGTGTGTACTGCTTATATGCACTTTCTGAGGAACTGCCCTGACTCTCTGGAATAAGGAAGAAGCATGCTTGTGTAATAAATTAAAAGGAAAACTAGAATAGTGCATCCTCATGGGAGACAGTAGAAATGAAAAGTATTTGGCAAGGGAAACCTCCAGGGACCTGGAAAAGAAAGCCATAAATAGTAAAATGGTTGTAAGGCACAGGTGTGTGGGGTTGTCTCCCTCTCCCCCCTTTTGTTTTTTTTTTACAGCTTCTAAGCACAATGATGGGAAAAATGCCAGCTAGGCTGCACAAAGCTATTTGCACACACTGACACATCTGGACAACAGCTATGTCAACTGCTCTCACCCCACCCCACCCCACCTACTCTCAAAGGATGTCCTACTGAGGGTGATGTGACAGCAAAGCCCACCACAGCTGATCCAAACCCAGCTTTTTTGTGTGGAAAGTTAAAATGATGGTGATTGTTGATTAGACCCACTTGTGATGATGAATTTGTGGTGGGGAATCTGTTTGCCAGAAACAGTACTTAGAGTCATCTCTCTCTACTGACCAGGACTGGATGGTCAGTATCTTAGAGGATGCCACAGGTCTCACCAGCAGATTTGACAGAAAAAAAAGCACATTGTGCTCATGTACAAAAGGGAACTGTCTCTCAGACATCCGCTGCACAGACACCAGAGCAATCACTTGCGGTGGGTAACAACCTCCTTGAAGTTCCTATTGGTCTCAAGTCTTAAGTTTTAAAATTTTCTGTAGCCTAAGAAATACCAGAATGCAGGAGGGTATCATGGACTGAGTGCCCATATCTTAAAGACTATAATTGAATTCTCCTCATGCCACACAGCAAATTGTGCAATCTATAGCATAGGTGGCACCGCATAGAAAGAATCAAGACATTTAAGGATGACAAAGATCAGTGAGTTCAGGTGCAGGTGTAGATAGATTGTCATAAAAAGATGCAATAGATGTTGTCCTGCTCATAGGAATATACTGTTGACTTAAAATCACTATATGGGTAGTATAGCGTCTCCAAAGTGTCTCCAGTGAATCAGAATAAAGAAATCTTTTTATGCGGGAATCTGAACAGACCAGGACAAACGTAATACAGTATCTTACCCTTAACAGAGGTGAGAATAATTTAAAGAAAACTCTGAGAGGTTGGATGGGTTTATGTTCACCAAGTGTTCTTCTGCAGTACAAAAGTAACCTGCCAGTGAAATGGGTTTTCAGTGATTTGCCTCCTACTGCCCTTCAATTAGTATTGAAAAGTTTTGGCTTATAGTACAAAAAATTGTTAGTGATGTCATTACAAGGCAGTAAATCTTAGCATAAGCAGGCAACAGAGACTTCTAGCCTTTCTGCATCCTGAGCAGTATTTCTAGAATACTGCTCCCGTGGGGAGGGAGATGTTCTCTATGTCTTAGGCTTCATCTTTGCTGCTCCAATTCCAGCCTTAACAGCACACAGAGGTGCACATACACACACACGTGCGTGTTGCAGTTCCTCCAGCCCCTGTGAATGACAAGCACCCAGAAAACGAAGGAGGTGTATGCATGCATATGCATTACAGGAGGCAGCTGGATCAGACGAAGCACTTTGTTTCCAGGTTTCTGTTTGTCAGTAGATCTCATACCGTCTGTACAGAATGCCTAAATCTGGGGACTCAGGTAGTGCTTTCCATCTCTTGGGTTCAGGAATGTCTTAACCTGACAGCAGGACAAAGCTGGGGCATGCAACGCCCTACCGCCAGTATCCTTTTCACCTGGAAAGGCAGCAGGAGCCAGGCAGGAGCCCTGTCACATTTCAGACAGGTTCCTGCTCTGAACAAGAAGAAAGCTGCAATGCCAGGCGCTGCAGGGCACGCCTGCCTTGTAGTGCCCAGAGCAACGGACACAGCAGGAACCATACGATTAGCGGGACTGTGCAGTCAATACTCGCTCTGATATCTGGTTGAGAATTATCTTACTAGGCTTTAAAATGTTGTGAAATCTCAGGAAAAGGCTTTGAGAGTCAAAAGCAGCCTCCTCAAATTCAAGTCTTCAATGCCAGGTTTGCATTTGAATGGCCGCAGTCTTGTCCCGTACTGGGAATAGAGGTAAGGAAAGCTGTTAGTGGTTACCACCCTTCTCTTACTCTTTGATGGACTGAACAGAGAACAGAAATGCTAAGTAGAATGTTGGTCTGTGCCTTGCTCAACCGACAACTGACGTTTATTGACTTGAAAATTTTACATAATTGTAAGTGGAACCGTATTGTCCAAAGCGTTCTTTTTAGAGCTGATTATTGTTCATCATGTGATATTCTGGGTACTTTCATAAACTGTTGTTGCAAGTTCATTTGAGGAGTCTTTTTGTGCTTGTAAATTATCGGCAGATGTCTCGTTTTTCTGAAACATCCAGAAACTGGCAGCTTTACTAATAAAAAAAGAAAGTACATTGTTGTTGTTGTTACTGTAGCTCCCTATTAGTACTTGCATATATTTGTATTCTGTTGTTTTTCAGTTTTTCCCCTATGGAATCTGGACTTTTGATATCAAGCCTTATTTTGAAAGCAGAGACAAGAAACACCATCTCTGTCCAGGCAGGTTTTGAAATCCTGACCTATCCTCACTGTGGAGAGACTTTGCTAGCCTAGTGTCCACTCCTCCCCAGAAAACCTTGCTCATTATTAGATTCACTCTATAATTGCCACCCTTGTGACCAGCCAGTCGCTGTTTTGCAGTCCCTCTCCCCTGTAGATGCAGCAAGCTGCTGTCTTTTTACTGGCTGAAGGGAAGCCTGATGCTATTGTTTCTCGTTCCTTTGCAAGCACCAAATTTCATTCCTGGTGTCTGGTCTCCTCTCCTCCCCCTGAACCTGGGGCCATTTTGGCCCTAGTTGGCTGGAAGGGGGGGTGGAGTGGGTAAACAATGCCTCTGTAGCTCTGTTACTTCTGCCAAGCTACACTTTGCTTATTTTGATGAATTTGGTTTCATGTTTTTTATTCCATCTAGGCACGGTTGTAACCCTTCAAAAATAACCTGATGCAGTGTCATGTTCTAATCTACACAGAGTCAGCCTGAAATACTAACTTTGTGGTCTTGTTTGTGCCAAACAGGCAACTGTCACTGAGCCACAAAGAATATAAAACTGTTGTTATATGATTTTTCTTGCAGCAGTTCAGCCCAGGCATATAACAAAGCTGGTCCAGCATATCAACACACACTCGACATTTCTTTCAAGCTGGTACATTCTGTGATCCCTTGAAGCACATACTCTACAGTGTCCATCAGTTTTGCTGAAAGCAGAGGCTTTTGGACATGTTATGAAAGTGAAGCCAGCTGCATGGATTTAGAAGCGCTGTCTTGCTGAAGGATGAATATTGTGTTTGTAAATCCGCAGCAGAAGGCTAGGTAAAACATCCACGTTATAAAAAACACAGCTTAAAAGAAAAATGGAATTCCCTTGTGTCAGAATCTCTGCCAGTTGTCTGACAACCTTCTTTATACTATTTTCTGGGAAGCCAAGAGTTTCAACCAATTATTTAGTGCTTCCTTCCTCTTTACTCACACTGCGCACACCAGCTCAGCGGGGGCATCTGTTTTTCTGCTCCATTAGACAAAATCCTATTTGGTGTTAACAAAATAAAGTAGAAACAAACAAAATGAGTAGTCTGTTTCAAATTGATTGCCACTGTTCAGGTCCTGCCTCACAACTGATCTTTGACTAAAATCCGTACTGTCTGCTGAACATGGCCTGAACTGAGTTGGTCTTCATGGGGTAGCAAAAAAACCCCCAAACCAAAATCTTTTCAGCCCGGGAGAAACAAGTTTAGAAGAAACGCAAGGAGTGGATGCCCCAAGGACCACAGTAAAGCCAAGCAGGTGATTTTTCCCCTTGATGTCCGCAATTTTACCATAGGAAGAGGGAAAGGCAAATGGCTGTCCAATTTTTTGTCAGTCGAAGAACAGAGAGATAAACTAGCAGGCTGCTCTCTTTTTATTTTAGTGGTGGTTAGTCCTTCTTTTCCCTTTTGTGATCTTCCTACAAGACTGCATTATGTCCGTAATCCCTCAACGGTCTCGGTGCCTTCAGGGCGTTGTGCTTTTTATAAGACAAGACAGCTCCGCATAGTTACCCCGGTGCAAGCAGTCCAGCTGCTGCCCTTGTACTCTGCACTGTGCTCACATGTGTCAGATGCTTTCGTCTCACAGGCACAGAGGTGTAATCATCCTGCTGTGTGTCCAGCGGAGCTCCTAAGATTCTCCAGCCCCGAAACTTAGTTGTCACAAAACTGGATTCAAGTGCAATGAGAAAACTGATCTGAGCAAACAAGAATGAAGCTGGCTTACGTACAAATAATCCTGTTAGACCTGGAAACACAAACACATCTAGTATTATTAGATCAATGAGCCGCATTGCAAACAACAAGGAAATTCAGATTGGCTGTTTTTACTCCCCTGTGTAACTGATACGCAAAAAGACAACAAAGGGTGGGAAGGGAAGTCTGAGAATGAGGTTTTTGCATGTCTTTGAGCCTCCACAATCTTTTGGGCTCTGAGTTTTGTGTAAAGTCCAAACCATCTGTACTTGTTGGTGGAATCTAGCCACGCCTGAAGAATCAGAGACCTGATTCAAAGAAGGAGAAATCAGAGTGTGTAATAGTGCTGCAGATAAGATTGAAGCCTTATCCACGATCTTCTTGGGAAAAAGATTTAAGAGCTCAGAAAAACAATGAGCTAAAAGGAATCAGTTGCTTTCACCAGTGTGACAGCAAATATTTAAAGTCCCATTGAAAATTCCCAGTGTGTCTCAAAGGTATTAACAGAGCAGGCAAATGTAATATTTTCAATTCATATTTTTCTCTGCAAAGAAAATCTCTTTTCAACAAACTATCTGCTCTTGTTCCAGACCTCAGTAACGACACTGCAAATCCATATTAGTGCTTATTAGGTAATATGGGACATGTTGCCTCCGTACTGTCTTATCTATCTGTCTATCTGCAAGAAGGTGCCAGGTTCTGTCTCATGTTTACTGACTGATTGCCGCCTCCATTGTGTCGACTCACCTGGCAAAGTGAAATGTTATTCCTTATCCAGTTCTATCTTCGTCTCAGCCACGCAAGAGCGTTGCACATGCAGTCAGTTTCAGGGAATGCTTCCAGTCATTTTTAAGGGTGGGACCTTATTGATTTTGGGTGAAATTATAAGTTTTGAGAGAAAAATGGGGGACCAACAGCTGCAGAAACTACAATATAATAATAAGTAAAATAAAAAAATGTTGATGAAAGAATCACAAACACCCAACAGAGAAAAGAGACCTCCCATGTCAGCTCTGCCTTCCTTAGAATGGTTAGGGTGTTGCTATCTTGAAAAAACTGTCTTGTCCGGTAGAAAGAAATTTCCTTTTCCTCTGTGTGAGGCCACTGGCATAAAAGACCGGATTCCCTCTATAAAGTTCCGCCGCCCCTTGAGCGGGCCAGCCCCTCTGCCTCTGTCAACAACTCTTCCCCTGGAACCAAACTGGCAACAGTCAAGCCGGAAGACACAAGCACTTTGTACGGCAAAGCACCAAATTCCTGGCCAGCTTCCACTTGCTCTGTAAAACAGGAGGGTCCAAGGATGTGCATGAATTCTCCCCAAACCCAGAGTTACTGTTGCATTTCTGTCCATGGTGTTGGGTATCTAGTTTAATAACTTTCTGGTTTGAACTTAGATTTTTTTGCATCCTTCAGTGACACATTGACCGGACAACCCATCATGGTGCTGACTGCTCAGGCAGTACCGAGCTACCCGACTTCCTTCTCTCTTGACAAAACCAGCTCCTTTACTTTCTTTACAGTTGCAAAAGGTCCTGGCAGTGCTGCTGGTATTTGCTTCTTGCATCTGAGCAGGTGAAGGAAGAAAAAGGGCAAAAATTTGGTCTCTGTGACTGCTTCCTACGTTTGTTGCTCATTTGGACAACACGTTGCCAATGGCTCGTTGCCTGTGATTCCTCTCAGCAGACCTACTTCAAATGTTGTGGTGGCTAATCAGGCTAGTAAGGCTTTTATCCTCACTAGAAGAATGAGGAAACATAGCAATTGTATATTAACTCCCAAATATTTATCCTTTAGCCAGGCTGCCAGCCAACAGCTAGATAGATGGGTAGCTTGTAGATGTAGGCAGGTAAATAGATAAACAGACAGACAGATAAACAGAGATATATAGACAGATAAGATTTTAGCATCTAGGGTCTCCCCACCCTTTTTTGTAAAGCATTCTGAGACATGGATGGAAAAATGCTAGCGGAGAGATTATTTTTATTTCAGCAGATGAGTCCTGGATGTGTGGTGCGAATCCGCAGCTAGACATGCTCCAGTGGAGGTTTCTCCCATTTATCCAAATTTGTAGCCACTGAGCTAATGTAACGTGTATTTAGGCATCTGACTCTAGGCATGTAATGTATTGGAAATAATGGCTTGTTTTCCTTGACATTTTCAGAACTACACTGTTTCTTGTGAAACAAACAAGAGCTCTTTAACTTTCGCAGAATTTAAATGAAATGTATCCTGAAATAAGTATGTTTACTTTCACTCTAATTAAGTTATTGGGCTATAACTGATGGAAGAAGTTATTGTACTCTGATTTTTTTAATTTTTAAAAGAAAATAAAAGCAGGTTAGAAATAGGGTTTGTCTCAGTTAAATCCATTCATTTAAAGTAAGTTCTTCTGTCTGACAGTATTCAAAGTCTATAAAGATGATTTTGCTTGAATGTTTAAAGAAACATTATGAATACCTGGAATACAACTCTATTACAGAAAATAATGATTATTTTAGGATGAACACAGAGGAAGACTTTTTATTCCCTCACAAATTGCCAGCCTGTGTAGGCTGGTGTCAACAGGGAATGAGTGGGCGACACTGAGCTGCAACTGCAGTGGCTGCTGGAACTTCACATCCAGAACCTGGTTGTGCCTCCTTCACAGACGGTCGTACCCAGCTCTGTCTGTGCTGACTATGACCAACGCAGAACTGCAGGCTGCTGTCCCAGACTCAGTCTTCATTCTGAAAATGGCATATTAATACCTAACACAGTGCGCCTTAATCTTCATTTTAATGTAGCCTCGTGCTGAGGTCTTATGCCCAGAATTTGCATGTGGTTTTAGTCTCAGTTTTGTTCACTACCACTTCATGGTTTTGTTTATACTGTGTTTTCCAAATCCTGTCACTTTTGTTTCTGCTGCCCATGCAGCTGGAGAACGTTACACAGTGTTCCTCGTTCAGTCCATCAGTGTGCCGCCATGGTGAAGAAATACGGGGGCAATCCATTTTTGCAGACAGTGCTCATTAAAAACACCCCCAAACCTGTCCCTTTGGGTTCCTTGAAAGCGAAGTGTTGAAAAGACACATTTGAATTGTTCTCATAAAGCCTTCTGGAGGAAAGGTCTGCTATTCCCACAACCCTGTGGGAAAGGCAAAGGTGCTTATTAAATATAATCATAATTAAGGAGTTGGGTATAAAGCAAGATTGCCTCTTCAGGCTCGCAGGTTAGAGAGACCTTCCAAAGTAAACCAACATGGTCTCTGATTCTCTCTAGAGTTTTGATATAATTAGGAATCATCTGTGAGAGGTTTGGAGTCTGGTGGATTCTCCTCTGCCACAACATGATTCAGCAATGTACTTTGGCAGAACGTCACTTCAGCTTCAATCCGATGCACGTCTGCAAGTGTGTGCACTCAGGACAGTACCCTTTAAGCCACTACAATCAGCTTGCATTGCTGGAGAAAAGAAATTTGAGTATGATGTAGGTGGGAAAGGGAAAAGAATAGGACTTTGCAATTTCCTCCCTTTCTGATCTCAACTGAGGATCAAGTACATGGCTTAGGCTAAACAGGATCTGAGCAACTTCTTGTTTCGGAAAAAATCCAGGAAGGGTTTGCATAAACTAGCTGAGGAGTTCTTTGCTCTATGGCATGGACAATTTCTGGAGAGCATTCAAGCAGCTAAAAAAGATGACCAGCTTGCTAATGGTAATCCAGAAAAAGCTGTCTTACGCAACAAGACGGGATTTCTAACGTCTTGAAAAAAGCAGTTTAGACTATAATTACAAGAAGAAAATTTCTCTGAGATTAGTGAACTCCAAGGCTCAAGGAATACAAGTTTCAGAACTATTAATAGCATCATGTAGTTTTGATCCTTAACAAATAATAATTAAAATCATTTACAGCCAAGCAGATATTTTTAAGACGTTCGCAAAAAAAATCCAACGGTGTTTCTAGGTTTTGACGTAACAGCAGGATTTATATAACCAACATTTTAACCAACATCAATGAGAACTATGGGAATTTTTAGCTTGCTATGAATATTGGTGTTATTTCACCAATATTTCCTGGTCCAATAGTGATTAAAAGGGGATGAAAAAAGAGATATTTTTCAAAAGTTGAGGATTTCCCCCTCATTTCTTAATAAAAGCTACTTTCCTTTGCATGAAAGATTTCAATCATTGCAGTTGCTTCAGCAATGTTCATAACTATGACCATTATATATTATATTATTAATAGCATTACATATTATAACTGACACCCCTAGACAGAGTTGTACAGTTTACCAGAGATCCTCCCCCTTCTAGGCACCACAAGTTTGTCATTTAATGAAGCAAGAAGGGCACGGCGAGCTTTTCCTGTACAATTCAAATCATTGTCACAACAGCAAGCAAAACATCGCTGTTCTCTGCCCCTCCTGAGACCCTGTCTCACCTATCTCTACCACCTAATGCCTTCTTTTGGGGCGCTCTCTGAGAATCAGATGGGCTGCAACCTCTACTATACCCCATGGGGAACAGGTACAAGGCACAAAGGAATCCCCAAAATAAATAGAGAAGGAGGGTAAATTAGCCAGCTCAGTGCCTTGCGCCGATGCTGCCTTGTACCTTCCAGTCCACAGGTACCGGGTTGAGAACTTGCCTGGGAATCCATATGTTGCACTGTGTGTGTGTACTGAAGAGTTTTCTCTCTGCAGCCAGCCAGGTAGCAATGTGCTTGCAGTACCCTACAGTATGGTAATTTTGACTCTGTAATCTCTATTTATTTTCTGTTTCCGGCACTTGAAACACTTCTACTGGAAAACGACTAAATAGATAGTTCATTTCTCTTTTTATTTTGTTTTAGCCTCCCAATTCTTTTGCACTTTTAATGCTGGCAAGTGCAAGTGGTTCCACAGTCAGCCTTTACTGCCTTCTAAAATAGCTTGGTGGGCATCCTCTGCCCAGCTAAAGTAAATAGCCATGAAGCATCTTTAGGTATGCTTCTTCTCAAAGAAACAATTTTCATTTATTTTTGTATTTATCTTGAAAATTGGCCTTATTTCTATTGACAAATATTGGCTCTGGGAAGACAGGTTTCCATAACTTTATTTCCATAACAGGTTCCATAACTGCAAACCCTTTTCCCTTATTGATGGTAATGGTGCTGGACGTGGCTGTTGTTGAAGAGCACAAAGCAAAATTTTCCCCATGAGTAACACTCCTTCTAGGCTGCAGAATGTATCTCTTCAAATTTGCTTCTGAGCTGTGTTGGCTTTCAATGCATGAGAAGTATTCCCCAGGCCCCTTGCTTTCCTTAAAGGTAGAGTACTTATTCTTCTTACACGGCAAAAGGGACCATGCAGAATGCCAACTCCTGAAAGAAGAAATCATCACTGCTCAAAAATACAAGGTAGCTTCAGGACATAACCAACCCACTGAAAGCCGAGTCGCCAAAAAGTCCTTGAAAGTTTCTGAAACAAATTTCAAAGGGAACAGAAACACTCATTTTGCCATATTTCTGAGCTGAAGTGACTGTACAGGCAACAGTAGCACATAATGTACCTGAGTCTTAGTTGGCAAAATAAGCAGAGCTGTTTGGTATGCTTGAGTATAGGGCTTGGAATAGGAAAATCTGAAAAGCTCGAGCAATAGAAGTAGAGCTGTCAACTGCAAAGAGGTCTGAGCTGCTAGGATGCTGTAGTATGTTTTCCCCTTTCTTTGTTACAGACGTGAGCATTCGCAGTGTTTGAAGTTTGTTTGTTTTGTTTTAAAAGCAGCAACTGACCTGCAGGTTTTCACCTGGGAAGCCACATCGATGCCATCATTTGGGCCAAATTATAATGTTTGAAATTAGCTGTGGGCATTCTTTACATGTAATGAAGTATCAGACGTGGGCAGGAGCGTGCAGTGTGTTGAAGGGGAACTCTGTGCCCTCTCACTGGGCCTCAGTCCTACTCTAAGCAACGATTAATTACTTTAATTTTAGCCTTTTTAGCAATTTTTACTGTGCGCTTAGCTGCGTGCTAGGGATTGACAAACCTAGGACATTAGCATGTGAGGTGCAGAACAGATATTCTTGCAGGCAGGATCTCTAGATTCGCCCTCAATAAACCAGCACCACCATGTTCCACCTTCTTGCCAAATTGTGCGGCTATGATTCCTCCTCAGCCTTAAGCTTCTTCATATGGCTCCTCCAGTGACTCAGTGTGACTACAATATTTGTCCCGTGCCAATGTGTACACAGACAGTTTCACTGTCTAGCTTGTTTTCTTTTTACCTGAACCTCTATTCAGTGATTATTTCTGAGGGCCATTAAGTTGATGTCAATCCCATTTTCATCTTTCATTTTTCCCTAAGGCATAATTAAGCTCATTGACAACTGTTCAGTTTAAATTTAAAGTATCAGGCATTGGTTGCACAGTATCCTTGGAAGTCCATTTGGTAATTGCCCGTCAACCTTAAGAATTAATGTTGTCGATGGTGGAAGCAAATGCTCTAACACTGTCACTCTTTGGTGGCCTCCTGACCTACAGAGAGATGGAACTCAGAAACTGGAAACTGAGTTGGTTTTTTGTACTATTGCCATTCCTTTCTTGTATCCGAACCATTCCTGTTCCTCCCACTGAATTTGCAACAAATATTTTACAGCTTTCTCAGCTGTGGTTTGGTCTGTGGCCTTTTGTAAATTTTCTGATGTGGTGTATCTCTTAGCACCTTTTACATGCAGAGCACTATGAAAATAAACCCTAATTAACGTGCAAAACTTCCATGTAAGGTTGGTGAGCTTTCAGATCCTTCATCTACCCGTGGTGAAGTTCTCTGTTTTCTCCAAGCTCATAAAAAAGTCAATGTCAGAATCAAGGTTAAAACTCAACAATCCTTAGCTCCTCTTCCTGGGAGCTGCCCTTGCTCCTCCCGCAGAAAACCTCCCCATTCACTTTACAATTGCGCATTTCGTGATCCATTCCTGCCCACATCAACAACTACCAGGAGCCTTTAACCTCTTCCTGCTCCCACTGCATCAAGGAAAAGGCTGCAGGTATGCAGCAATGCTGGGTACAGACTATGCCTGCCTGAGAAGATGAGAGTTTTCCCCGAATGTCAGAGGGAGCTTTTCAGCTCAGTGTGAAACGCCCTTGTTTAATTTTACGTGCTCTGGAGTGGGCATCTCTGACTTGCATTGAGAGCCAGTATAATTACCCTTCCTGTAAACAAAGATTTTAATACACCGAGGGGAATTTACTTAACTTGGGCCATGGCAGATTTATAGTTTTTAAATGGAATGCCAGAAGGTTGTTGGCACTTAGGGAATCCTGGTTTGTTATTTCGTAATCATGTATTTATGGTTCCCACAGCATATTGTCTTTGTCTTGCTGTTCATTTATTGCAGGTCTATTAAGCTGTCACTGCTTAGCTTCGAGGCACTGTACCGTAATTCTATCCATCGCTGTGATTGTACTTCCATTCTTCTGGGACCGTTTTGATGGAGATCAGTATCAGTGCTGTGGAGAATATATAAGGAGCATGTTCTGCCCTATGAAGCACGTACAGAAAAAGCGAAGATTGTGAATGAGCTATTGTCTGAGGAACACACTCCTTAGGATTAATTATCAGCAAGCACAGGTGTTGGCTCTTTGAGTGTACTTGCTGATGAACAGGATCCCATGTATCAGGACCCACCCACACAGTTACTTACTATTCCTGTTGTCCATTTTATGAAAGAAACCAGAGTTGAAGGAGGTCATTAGTATTTAGCTCCCCTGGAAAAAAAAAAAGAAAAAAACACCACCAAAACAAACACTTGGAAACCTTTGTGCATTTCTTGTCTAGGCCAGGATTTTGCAGCTTGTTCTTCATTTTTTTCTCTTTTTTCAGTTTTTCTAATGGGCACTCACCTTTTTCACTCAGTTTTGGAAAAACACCTACTTGAGAGTGGAACGAAATGCTTTACTTAATAAAAGGATATGTGTGTGCAGTGATGAAACAGAAAGACCTGAAACCGCAAGCGCTTCCAGTGGCCGCTCTCAACGTTGGGCAGAGGTGAGGGTGGAGATGTTGATGGCACCGTCTCCTGATACAGGAGTGCAGATGAGGTCACCAGGAAATGTGCTGGACTGCCCACATGGCTCCCAAAACGCTCACGGGGCTCCCTTTGACTCCGAGGCAAGTAAGTAAGAAGGGTGGCAAAGTGGCTGATTGTTTTGCCTTTTGGCATCTGGACCTGGCCCTGAGCCTGCAGCTTCCAGACTGATGAGCTGAACGCTGGATGCGTTGCAGGGCCCTTGCGAGGAGTGAGCAGAGCCTCACACCTGCTGACAGCTAGACTCGCATGCAGAAACTTCACAGGCTTTCTTACCCGGCATGGCCAACACATGCCCAGACCCACTCTTTTACCTTCTCCCTCCAGCTCTTTTTAGGTCTTTCATTTCAAACTTGCAAGTCTCAGCTGCTTTAGTTTTTTCTGCTGCTAATTTATCTCTCCCTGCCCCACTCTCTTTCTCACTATTCCCTCTCCCCCTGTTTCCATTAAGGTCTGGGCTGTCTGTGAAGCTGTGCCAGAAAACCCAACCCCAGAACACAGGAATCTCAGACTCTGCCACCAGCCCATGTTCTGGGCAATCTTTTTCGTCCGCTCTCCCCCTCTGTGTTCTGCCCTCCCCAATCCCTACAGCGAGCCCCGTACTACTGCTGAACACTAGCAGGTCTCTGGCAGTTCCCAGCGTAGTTCTCTCCTCATGAGCTCATTGCTCATCAGATCCTACGTATCTATCTGCCATATGGAAGTGAATCTCCCCCTCCTCCCCTTCTGCTAGAGCACTTCTGCTGCTTTCTCATCTCCTCGTGCAAATGCTCCGACCCCTCCAGTCCCCCCTCCACGGGCTGTCTGGCTCCGCTGCTCTCCAGATCTCATTTCGTATTCCTCCCCTCTTGCCCCAGGCGTGCCCTCAGCTTGATGCACTTCGCCAACCCGTTCAACACCCTCTTGTAGCTTTTCCCTTGCTTGTCCATACCTCAGATCTCTTCCTCAGTGTAGTGAGGCAGCCTCCTTCTACTTCCAGACCTGCCTCAGAACAGATGTATACGCTTGTACCTATATATGTATATACTTACAGATACATGAGTTTACCAATAATGATTAAATCCATAAGCCTTTTTTCCCCCCTGAATTAGACCCCATTGATACTGTCTTAAAATGCCCATTTAGAAACTGGGAGAGTCTGAGACACGTGTACCCAGTGAATCAGATGTTTTCTAATACATACTGCAAGAGAGATTATATCCTTTAAAAAAAAATCTAATAGAAATTTTAAAGAGCTATCTTCCCTTCCAGCTATCTTGCATTCATTTCTAGGAAAAGAAGAGGAATCAACAGGAATGGTGGAAGCTGTCCCTTTCTACTTATAACCAGCAAGGTTAGTCTGTAAGCACTGTGGATGTAGTCCTCTCTTACAGGTTTGGACGCCCCCAGGTCGGGAAATAATTACAAGTATAACAATAGTAACAAAGCTAATAATAGTCGAATAAGGCAAGTGTAATAGCTGCCCTGCTTGGAACAAGTACTTTCACTAAGATGACATGTTAGCCAGCAGAACCAACACCACTGTCAGCACTTCAAAAATTGATATAGATGCTATTTCACTTGTAGTTCTTCAGAGCTCAAGCTTCTTTGGCTGGGTCAGTTTGTCTTGCCCAGAACTGGACTCACGTCCAAAGGAACTTTCAGGTCAAACAAGTCTATCTTCCTAGTTAGAGGGATGCTGAGAGAGGTGGAACTTTTCTTCCCCTTAGACTGCAGTATCTGCATTAAACATGCAATGCCTCCCAGTATTTTGACTGGGATTGAAGTGAGTGACCCAGGTCCACAGACGGAGTCAGAGGCACAGCTAGGAGAGAGCTCAGACGTGCTCAGCTTCCCAAATGCTGCTGCATAAGGTACGCTTCATAATTTGCTGTATGTGACAAGTTGCTTTGGGGTTTTTAGGTATCATCCAGCAGACAGCATGAAGATTAGCTCTTATTATTCCAGGTCCTTTCTTTGTCTGGCTTCTAGTTTCTTTCTGGTGTGAATATAGCAACTGGTCTGCGTGTATGTGTGTAAAAGATAACAATCCATTCAGATACTTATAAAAGGTTTAAAACTATTTCTTTGTGCTTAAAAAATGAATAGATGCAATTGAAATTCTGCTCAAGAATTCAATTAAATAGAGGAAATAGTGAATATTGTGTTTGTATGAAGGGAGGGCAACAAATAACTGAGAGTGCTTAGCAATTACTGATTTAAATTTTCAGCATTTTGAGGTTTTATCCACTCTGGAAGTTTCTCTGTGAGGCCTGGAGTTTCTAGAGAGTCTTTTTTGTGCCAGCAAACCATTTCCCACAGCCTTCTCTTGGAGAAACTGCCTGCTCACAGCTTGGATGGGTGTATACTTTTCTGGGTAAAAAAAACGGCTGGATGGCCAGACCCAAAGAGTGGTAGTGAACGGAGTTAAATCCAGTTGGTAGCCAGTCACAAGTGGTGTTCCCCAGAGCTGAGTATTGGAGCTGGCTCTCTTTAATATCTTTGTCAATGACCTGGATGAGGGGATCAAGTGCACCCTCAGTTAGTTCACAGATGACACCGAGTTGAGCGGGAGTGTTGACCTGCTTGAGGGTAGGAAGGCTCTACAGAGGGATCTGGACAGGCTGCATTGATGAGCCGAGGTCAGTGGTATGAGGCTCAACAAGGCCAAGTGCCGGGTCCTGCACTTGGGTCACAACAACCCCATGCAGTGCTACAGGCTTGGGGAAGAGTGGCTGGAAAGCTGCCTGGCAGAAAAGGACCTGGGGGTGTTGGTCGACAGCCGGCTGAATATGAGCCGGCAGTGTGCCCAGGTGGGCAAGAAGGCCAACAGCATCCTGGCTTGTGTCAGAAATAGCGTGGCCAGCAGGACTAGGGCAGTGGTCATCCCCCTGTTCTTGGCACTGGTGAGGCCTCACCTCGAGTACTGTGTTCAGTTTTGGGCCCCTCACTGCAAGACAGACATTGAGGTGCTGGAGTGTGTCCGAAGAGCAACAAAGCTGGTGAAAGGCCTAGAGCACAAGTCTTCTGAGGAGTGGCAGAGGGAACTGGGCTTGTTTAGTCTGGAGAAAAGGAGGCTCAGGGGAGACCTTATCCCTCTTTACAACTACCTGAAAGGAGGTTGTAGTGAGTGGGATGTCAGTCTCTTTTCCAAAGTAACAAGTGATAGGACAAGAGGAAATGGCCTCAAGTTGCACCAAGGGACGTTTAGGATGGATATTAGGAAAAATCTCTTCACCAAAACTGTTGTCAAGCAGGGACAGGCTGCCCAGGGAAGTGGTTCAGTCACCCTCCGTGGAGGTATTTATAAGACAGGTAGAGGCTGTGCATAGGGACACAGTTTAGTGGTAGTTTTGGCAGTGTTAAGTTAACGGTTGAACTCGATGATCTTAAAGGTCTTTTCCAACCTAAATGATTCTGTGATTCTATGAAATCAGCATTACTGGTGCTGCACACTGTCCCTGGCCCTTACCATATTGCGATTGGGATCTTCTCTGTCTGTCATTGATGGATGGTGAGTTTCCCCAAGTATTTCTAGCATCAAGGCAAAGCATTTCTTACTAAATGCTGGGTCAGTTCTGGGCTCTCGTTAGGCAGGCTTGACCTCATCCCAGCCCTCCCTTCAGTGCCTAGGTCAACTCTATAGTCTCTGTCGGCACGTGCCAGGCTGACTGCAGTTCTTCTGGCAGGCGGTCAGCCCTGTCCAGCCTCATTACAAGCTGGATGTGCTTCAGCTCCTTTCCAGCTCCAAACGCTGCTGCTCTTGCCTTGGCCTTTTGCAAAAGCAGCCCTCCATCACACACAAAGGGTACCCCTGGGAGTACTCCCATGACCCCCTCCTTACCTCTTCTTTCTTTTTAGTCAGCTAGAGCAGTTTGCGTTTGCAAAGCCAGTGCTGAGGTCATTCCTGGTTTTGTGTTGGCCAGCTGATGTGATTTGTTACTGCAACCAACTTGCAAGGTCCTGTAGCAGTACTACCCAAACGCTCGTTCCTATGAACAGCAGTCCTCACATATCACAGGTATATGCCCAGTATGATCCAGTAATCACTGAAGAACAGATATAAGAAAAGCACCTGGAATACAGTGCTTCTCATTAGCAAGGAATGTTCTCCAAACCACCTTGCCCGCATACTGGGGGTTCCTTCTCTCCTTCCATACTTACACATAGGCTTAGAGTTGTGCAGGCTTTTTGCGCTATTTCCATCTGCGTGGAATTTGCTGGGTATTTATCTGCTAACAAATTTATTGGGAATAATTTTTGCACAATTAATATCAAATGTAGTTCTAGATTTAGACGAACTGGAGCAATTTTGAGGTTCAGTAATCAGGGTGCATTTGAAAACGGGGGCCACGTTGAAGTCTATGTTGTCACAGCAGAGAATTGATAACCTAACGAGGCAGGCAGCGAGTGCTTCTGTGTGAGACAGAACCTACAGCTGTCATTCTTACAGTGCCTTCCTCTGCATGCAGTATATTCAGCTAAAGCAGTATCTAATTTCTGAATGCATGCTTATTTTTTTCATTTACTAGATCATTCCAGAAACCTTTCAAGACTTTCTAATGAGAATATTTAGTACTTACATGGCACAAGCTTAAGTTTTGTTTGAAATTTAGATTCCTTTGAAAATATCACAGAAAGTAAAAATCTGTTTTGCAAAGCTGCAAATGACAGAAAGAACTCTTCATGGAAAGAACTGGTATTCCTGTGCATTCTGCTGTCCAGAGAGGTTTTGATGTTCAATTTACATCGGAAAGCAAGAAGACTTAAATAAGCTCTAGAAGAAGTGAAAATAAAACAAATATTTTGTCACAGCCTTCTGCAACCTTGATGCTGAGGCTGGCAGCTGGATGGGACAGGGCCAGACTGGTCAGTCTCAGCCTAACTAAGGACACACAGATGTTTCAGAAAGGCAATGCTTCCTGGCAAGCGCCAGTAATGGTATAGAGCTCGGATGTCAAGAAGCATTCAGGGAAGAACAGCTGACAGGTTGCTTGTAAATAGCTGATTTCTTTTTCAACATGATGGCAAACAAAAGGTTATTTTTGGTGCTGGTAGAAAGTACGAGTCCATTGGCACTAGCCAGCTGGCCGGGTGAAATGCTGGCAGGAGAGGTGGAGCAGTAGAACTGCCTTCTTTACGGCTTCCTTCCCAATGTGCCAAGCCCAGAGCTACAGGGACCATTGGTAACGAGGCAATCGACCACTGCTGGACATTTCACCCCAGCTTCCCAACAGCAAGCTCTTTCCTGGGGCGATGAGGTACCAGCTGCAACACTACGGAACACCCTCTGCTCAGGAGCAGGCTGAATGACCTGAATGATCAAGTATCTATTGGATTTTGGAGTGACTCCACGCAGGGTTCTCCTCTGAACCAGTGGCTTGGGTCAAGAGCCACATAGTGCATTTCCAAAATCCTCAGCTATCCAGTGCATGATCCATGTTTGGCAGAGTTGATGCCTGTGGGTAGGGATGGAGACAATAACATTAGCTTCATGCCTTTGTATTATTGCTGGAGGTGAGAAGAGGAAAGGAAAGCTAAGGAACCCCCTGCTAGCGCCCAGATATGCTGGGCAGGGTGTAGCACAAATGTTGAATATCTAAGCACCTTTTGCTTGAAAACATTTACAGTCTAAAAGACAAAGAGCTAAAGAAAAATATGCCCATGTCAGGAAATATATGTCTTGTTGGTGAAAGGTCTGTTGAGAATAACAAATAGCATGTTAGAATTACAGAAGAGGGATACAGCCATGAGGTGTACTTCATATTTAGAGTTCAAGAAATTTATCAGCAGCATCTCATTAGCTCTCTTCTTCCCACTTCCTAGCTGGCCAGCTTCTTGCCTGTTTTCTGCTTCAGGTGTTCATTCTGTCAGCAGACAATAGAGGCAACTAGCCCCAAAGCTAACAGAAAGGGGGTGAACCTTAGAGTTGGCAGTTTGGAAACCCCCTTGTTTACATGAGCCCTCACGCCTGAGCCTGGGCACAGCACAGAGAGGGTAAGCTGGGTGGGGAACCTGCTCTCCTGCGCAATATTACCAAACAACCAAGGTTCATTCTGGATATTTTTTTGCCATTCACTTTTCAGTCTGTTTTGCTGGGTTTTTTTTTAAATCTATTTGTGTTTCAATCCAAACAACTCCCACATAGACTTCATTCTGTTTTTGTACTGGAGTACAAAACAAATTAATTCCGTGTTTGCTTATTTCATACATCACTGACTTGGGAAGGTTAAATGCTACTTACTCTTCCTCCTCTCTTTCAGCCTGTTTTCCTAAGGAAATTAAATTAAGGCGGTCATGCTGCCTGTGCGTGTCTGTCCATACACATGCAGGTGTGGGGATCTTTTCACTGCCTCCAATTTTTTTGATGGAGGACTATTCCCAGGGGGGGCATGAAGTTAAATCCTAACAGTGTTGTGAAAAAAGTGTATTTGTAGGAGCTGGAGAACCTACTACTGACTCGTTGGAGGTGAAAAGCTGCAATGTGACCTCAGTCCCTTCTAGCCCCTAAAGAAGTCACATAAGGGAAAGGTATTACTCATTTGCTAAACATCGGAAAGAAAAGCTTCAGTTAGAGTTCACACTTTTGAAAATGTTTTGTTCACTAATACCTGGTAAGGTGCAGATCGTATCATTGCCTTAATACATTTCTCTTAGAGAGTACCAGCTCCTTCAAACTCGTTTGGAATACCAACCACATCACACACATCAAGAGGAGACTGGACATCACTGCTTCTGATTCTGGGGGCATTACTCTGCTGATTTTATATGATGTGGATGATACCCCAGGGTTACATGAATCAGGATACCAAATGAAAGCTTCATCTTTTCAACAGATGTTCCAGTGGAGTCTATATTACAGAATTTAAATGATAGGGTGTTTTAATTGCTTATAAATTCAAATATTTCAAGTTTTCAAACAAGTTCACAGGCAGATACCCTGAGTGAGACTAGTTCTAGAGTAGAATAAGAGTTAAGGAGACACTGAGTCACGTCCGTAAGTTTAGTTAGCCCTCAGTAAATAATAGACCCAGCATGTCACAAACCTACATTTAGGTGTATTTAAGAGCAAAATCATGCACATAATTAGTCCAATCACTTAGTTGCAGCAAAGCCAATGGTAAAAATAGCATTTGTACCTCGACTTTTGCATGCAGCTGAGAAAATTATATATTTAAGGGGAGTTCCAGTTTTGCTTTATTGTGACTGTATGACTGTAACACTGTCACTCTATGATGACTGTACACTAATGTTTATGGATTGCCTGGTATGAATTTATGTCACATAAATCACATAAGCACAGTAGGAAAGCTGTTCCTGCAAGGGGCATTTACAAATTCCACCGACAGGCAAGGTGCAATGCACGCAGACAGATTTCACCAGGGAGGCTGAAACTGGTAACACAGCAATTCTGTCCCATTATTCAGATTCTGCTTCAGCGCTATGAATTACTTGTCCACCGCAATATATCTCTCTTCAGCACATAAAAATCTGAAATAGGCAGTGTTATCAGCAACATTAGTTGGCCAATTTAAATCCCTATCTGACCAAACATCATCTGTTTTGTCTGAGGACTCCATTTCCCACCTCTGTGAAAGGAAAAAACTAAGCGAGCAGTAGAGGACTGTTTCACAGCAGAGAAATGAGGAAAGATGCCTGAATTTATCTAGCCGAAAGCCCCAGGAAATTTACTCTATTCTATATAGATGTTAACCTCTTTCAATCTAACTGGTATGTTTTTTTCTTGCATATTTCTCAAGACCTTTCTGAACGGATGAAATATTCATCCCAAATCCTCTGTGTGGGGATATGAAACCATTGCCTATGCTTAGATCCTCCTCCTGTCATTCTGCATAGATTCATCAGAATTCACAGCCTATACCGAGGATCAGGCTCACAACTCTCTATTCTGTTTCCAGGTGTTTTTTTTTAAAAAAAGAAATGTTCTATTATACACACTTTGTTTCATGTCTCAGCTTTTTTGGTTTAGGCTTGACACCTAAGCAGAAAATGTTACCAGTATGTATAGAATTTGGCAATATTAAACCCAGGTCAATCTATTATGCCCATTTTATATAAATTTAGGAAAGGCCATTTGTTTAACAGGAAGTGAAACTCCATTCCTGGCTTTGTCACTGGCCTGGGAAAATCTGTTGTCTCTTGCTCTTTCAGTCTCCAGTTTGTAACCTTTCCTGTCTGAATGCAAACTCTTCAGTATAAATACTGTCCACAGGTACAGTGCCCGAAGAGGCTGATTTGTGTTAGACTCTAGACTCTCTTGGCATACTAACAGTTACAATATGTGTGTTCAACACATATACTATTTGTCTTGCAGTCTGCCATGTTCTGCTATACAGTGCAGGGAGGAAAAATCAAGCCCCAGTTCATTTGCCACTCCTCTAGAAAGGAGTGTCTGGGGGACGTCTGAGCTCAGGCCACTGTCCTGACTATCTGTCTTGGTAGAAAGGAGGATTGTCCACAACCCAGGCTTATATTCAAAGCAAAAAAATCCTTATTGTCTGTTACACTGCTAAATTATTCAGAAGTTCCTGTTTTCCTCGCAAAAAACTGCGAGAAGAAACTAAACAAGGTAGGAATGTCAAAGGTACTTTCCCCTGAGCGCACCGTATAGCCTCCACAATTTGAGGTGCAGCAAGATTACTTTATGATCCCTTCGTTCCTACAAGAGAATTCAGAAAGCAGAAACCTTGTCTAAATAAAGACAACCTTGGCAAAGCACATCGTTCCAGCTAGTGATTTCTGTCAAGGCAGCCTGCGGTCACAGCAAGGCCATGCAGTAGGAACGGAGAGCAAAGAAGCAAGAAAGACATTTTTGTTGAAATAAACAAGAGAGAAAATGCAGCCCAATGGTGAGAAACACATGTAACTACCAAAGGGAATGCCTCGTTACTGCATCTGAAGGAAACACTCCAAGAATGGTTATTTCCAGACAGGCTCCTCTCCAGGGCAGGGGTTTTCAACCGGTGGCCTTTATGCACTTTCTAAACCCTGGTCTAATTCTAAACAGCTGATGTAAACAGAAGGAAAGCAGGACAAGTATGTATATACATCCTATTATTATACATAATAGTGCTATATATGTAATAGTGCTACATATAGAGGACTACATATGTTCATTGTCTCATAGGATCTGAATTTCCCATGAAAATTTTGTATGCCTTCACAAATTCAAAAGAACTTGGATTTCAGCTTCATGAAACTCAGAGAGAGTGCAGAGGGTGAGCACCCTGTTTCAGACAGAGATTTACCACAGATATGGTTTGGTATGGCAGCTTCTTTTCTATGTCAGCCAGAAAAGGAAAGTCAAAGAAAGCACACCCCCCAATGAGCAAGACTGGCAAACTGGTAACAACAGACAAGGAGAAGGCTGAGGTACTCAACAACATTTTTGCCTCAGTCTTCACAGGCAACATCTCTTCCCACACCTCTCGAGTGGATGGACCACAAGACGGGGACTGAAGGAGCAAAGTCTCTTCAACAGTTAGAAAAGATCAGGTTTGTGACCACCTGAGGAACCTGGACATATGGAAGGCTATGGGACCCGATGAGATGCATCCCAGAGTCCTGAGGGAGTTGGCTGATGTAGTTGCCAAGCCATTCTCCATGATATTTGAAAAGTCATTGCAGTCAGGTAAAGTCCCCGGTGACTGGAAAAAGGGAAACACTGCACCCATTTTTAAATAGAGTAGAAAGGAGAACCCTGGGAGCTACTGACTTGTCAGCCTCACCTCTGTGCCTGGGAAGATCATGGAATGGATCCTCTGAGAAGCTACGCTATGGCACATGGAGGACAGGGAGGTGGTTTGAGTCAGCCAGTGTGGCTTCACCAAGGGCAAGTCCTACCTGGCCAACCTAGTGGCCTTCTGTGTTGAAGTGATTACATCAGTGGACAGGGGAAGAGCTATGGATGTCATCTATCTGGACTTCTGGAAGGCCTTTGACACGATCCCCCACCAAAGCCTTCTCTCTAAATTGGAGACATAGGGATTTGATGGGTGGACTGTTCGGTGGATGAGGAATTGGTTGGACGGTCACATCCAGAGGGCAGTGGTCAACAGCTCATTGTCCATATGGTGACTGGTGACAAGTGCTGTCCCTCAGGGGTCTGTACTGGGACCAGTACCATTTAATGTCTTCATCACTGACATAGACAGTGGGATTGAGTGCACCCTCAGCAAGTTTGGAGATGGCACCAAACTGAGTGGTGTGGTTAACACGCCTGAGGGATGAGATGCCATCCAGAGGGACCTGGACAGGCTCGAGAAGTGGGCCCATGTGAACCTTCTTCCTGATCCAGCCATGTGGTTGCACACAGAGCCTAGACTCGTTTACTTCTCTCATTCCTCTGTTGTCTTTTTGATTAAGAAATTAATTGAATACAACTTTAAGGGCATGTTCCTTTGCAGAACTTGTAACACATATTACAAAATTCTCTTGACTTTGCAGCATTTCTAAAACTATCTGCTATAGTTTTGTTAATCTTAAAAATTGGTGACATACTCATGACTTCTTATACAAGCCACATGTGACAAACTGACAATAGGAATAACACATTTGACAATACAGTGTAGATCAAATTGCCTTTCTCTTCCCTCCCCCAGTGTATCGTCATTCGTTTGTAGTACAAAGATGCTCTGAAGACAGAACCCTCAAGGGGTTTCGATCCTCAGCTGCCTGACCCAACATTGGTATTAAAATGCTGACCAAAAAAGCAAGGTAGAAAGGTCACATATTTCATTCTGTCCTATCAAGATTTAGAATATGGTCCCATGGGCACTGTGAGGTATACGCAATTACAGAGGAAAACAGAAGCGTTTTCTTCCTTTGGTCAGAGGGGTTTTGCAGCTGTTGTTCTTAGATCAGAAATACTACTGTCTTCAGGGAAATGATGTAAATGGAATACAGTTTCTAATTTTGTACTGGATTCCTACTTAAACTTCTGAAATGAACAGCAAAAACTACCCAGCCCAAGATCAGGAATGAATACAAATAAATAAAGAAGCAAATACTGTCATTTATCTAGGTTGCCGTCACTGCAAAATGAGTACTAAATTCAACAGAATAAGTAAAACTTTACAGTTTGGTTGGTATTTTGGAACAGTGGCAACAGATATCACCTTGCAAAGAAGAGTGATTCATCCAAGTACTTAGAGGATGGGAGCCACGTATAGGTTCTGAAGCTGCTGACCAACATAAACAGCCTGTAAATTTAGTAGGTAATAGTGCAAGTCAGAAAAAAAAACAGGGAGAGAAAATAAAACACACAGTCATAGTCTGAAAAGTGCATGAAAGTTTAAATTGGGAAAACAAATCCAGTAATTCAAACGGGGAAATACTTGCTTCTGCTTAAGCATATACAATAAATCAAGAAGATCACATATGACAATAATTATTTGCAGGCAAACAGTTTGAGAGAGAGTCAAATGGAAAACTGAGTTCTGGATACCTCTGAACATAATGTAATTTGCAAATCTGCGTCCGTATGAAGTACTAAGTAGGCACTTGACTTGAACTCTGAAGAAGTCCAGTTGCAAATTTTGTTGCTCTGACCGCTCTCTAACAAAACACAACCTTTAGGCTGTTCTGAAGTTAGCTCCATTATCTGATGAAAGCTGACACTACTCGGTAATTACACCCAGATGTTAAAATGTTGTGAACTGAAGCTTTCTGTTCAAGAGCTTAACCAACACTGAAGCATGAAAGTTGTGTAGCATTGAAAAGACATGAGTGACGTTCCTCTTCAGCCGACGAAATGGCTGGTACCATATGCAAGCGGGCTCACGTTAAAAAACTTCTGGCAGGGCAGCAGCATGTTATAGAAACCTTTTATTTTTTGCCTGTTACCTGGTGAGCTATGACTTCTCTTGAGGGGAGTTTGCACCTCAATGTCATTTATTTTTGGTCTTAATGACCACTAACTTCTGTGGTAAATGAGAGCATTTGTCAAAAAGCAATTGGATATAAGTAGCTTTGCAAACACCTGAGCAAGATCACTCTCAATGGCAGAACATATCCAGTACTGATAATTAATCTCAGGTAGCTTTGAGATCTCATGACAAAATATTTACCTGGGAGCTTGTATTATTGCCATAGATGACAATAACACAGGGCAAGATATATGCAGCAACACGGCTTTCTCTGTGTAAAATGGTATGTTAATATAAAGTTTTTCCCCTTGGTGAAGAAAGTTAGTGGGGAAATTGAAGTGGATTGAGATTGTGAAGTATTGAGAAATGCTTGTTGTACTCTGCATAGCAAGGACGTATCTTGAGCATTATCACACCTCTAGTTTGTGTCCCTTGCCTTTCTGGAGAGCAATGCTTGAGATTCTCGCCACACTGCACTCCAACCAGGGCATGCCCACTTCTGAATGCTCACTCTAAATGGTGAGGTGTGGTGGCTATCGGGGCTACTGGGACTAGAAGAAAGGGACACGCTGTGTTTCTTCAAGTACTGACCCAGCAGCACCGTGTTCCACAGGCAGCACAATGAAAGCAGCAGGTTATACTGAAAAGAAGGAACCAGTCTGGATCTGCTAAGCCCACTTTGAGCTTGCAGTCTGCAAGGAAAATAAGGGTTAAATGCACAACAGGGATTTGCGAACAGCCGGCTAAACTTCCAGGTAGGCAGAAAGGGCAGTCGGGGCTGGCATTCGGGAGAGCTGATGCTGGCAGAATGTAAGAAGATATCAGAGTAAGAAGTTCAGCTTGGAGTAAGCTTTTCCTGGGAAGAACTCTCTGTATTTGCAAGCACGGTGCATATTGATCGTGCACAGCTGTAGACGATGGCTGGAGTGTATATCTACCCCCTGCTTGAGCAGAAATCATGGTCTTGGAAAGTACTCATTCTGGCAAGCAAGTATAGAAATCTTATGTGGGTGTAGCTGTGTGGCACAGTCACAAATACAAACTAGAATTCATAGTTAATTGTTAGTGTAGCTTTACCCTTTGTCCTTATTACTTTGCCTTTAAACAGACATAATAAATGCTGTTCATTACTCAGATTTATTCTGAAGGAGTCTAAACTTCCCCAGCTCCCTCTTTAATCATCCTCTGGCTTACGCTTTTGTCCTTCCTTCCAAAATGCTAGTAATAAATAAAGCTGTTGAATTGGTCACAGCACTGCGGCAAGCCTGCTAGCCCATACATCTTCTTGTATTTGTCTCTATTGGTTTTTTTAACTGTCTAATATATAGCCTCTGTATCTCTTAATTTCAGAGACTTGGGAACTTCAGTATTTCCCAGCTTGCATTCTGCCTCAGAAAATGTCTTATGAAATGTCTGCTAATACCTTGTCTCTAATATTCACAGCAGTGACAGTCAAATAAGAAAAACAAGAGAGCAGCTGCTTGATGCCTGGGCCAAAGGACAAGGAGTCAGGGAAATGTGCAGCTCATTTGTCTCCATCTCGTCTTCCATAACTGAACATGAAGAGAAGGCATGTGCTTATATCTGATGTAGATTTCGGGCACAAACTAAAATACGTTTAAACCCAAGTAAATTGTTTTTTACTGTAAGGATGATCAAACACTGGAACAAGTTGCCCTGAGAGGCTGTGGAGTCTCCATCCTTGGAGATACTAAAAATCTGCCTGGACATAGTCTTGGGCAGCCTGCTCTAGCTGGTCCTGCTTTTGGCCAGGGGGCTTGGACTAGATAGTCTCCTGGGCTTCCCTTCCTACCTCAACCATTCTGTGATCCTTTTTGACATGTCTTCACTTGTGAAATATCAAAAAATGCTGCATGCTGTTGCTTTGGTATGTTATTTTCATAACCTGTAAAATAGCCATTACTTACTCCTTTGCTCTAGCAGTGGTTGAGAGTCTTTACTTACAAGCTTTTTTTGAAGTATGTTGTGGTTTTTGGATGGAAGCTAGTAGCAAAGTTCAAATTACTTGGCTTCTAGCTATCTGAATCATTAATGAATTTGTCCATCAGATGATGTCACCTGCATTTACACAGACAGATGAAAAACAAACTCAGGACTTTTCCTCTTGGTGAAGGTAAGTAGGACAGTGTCAGAACAATTTTAGGGAAATGGGTCCATTATACGCTGACTTAGGACTCAAAAAGATGGGAGATTTATTCACGACTTTGTATATCCATCTACCTAGTATTAGTATCACAAACTATTATTATTAAGGCTATTTTGGAAGATGGAGGCTCAAAGATTTTCAGGTAAAAAGGCAGGATTTCTAGAAATCTGTGACTGGATTCAGAGTGGAGGAACAAATCAAGACAGATGTTCATTGGCAAAGCTATAGAGAAATGTCACCTGCCTGGTTCCTGGACCAGCCTCATCTGCTCAGGCGCCCAGGCATGCGCGTTACACAAATGCATTTCCAAAAAAAGGTAAAGCAATTGCTTCCTTTCCTACAAATCTGTGTTCAGATTTTTTGATCAGTTTTGGAGGTATTGTAATAGCTATGTCTTTTTGAAAGTTGGGCATTTCAAAAAGTCAGGTGACTAGCACAATGTACACACTTGCTTCAAGTGTTTTGTTACAGTTGTCAAAAAGCGGACTGAAGAAGAAATAACAAAATGTTTTTTGCAGAAATTTAAAGAAGCCCAGCAAGTCTTGCTCTGAGCATATGATCCAGAAGATAATGAAAATTAGTTCCACTGAGAACTGTGACTATTGTTCGGGGAGTTTTACTGGTAAATAATGAACTTTAATACTTTTCCCCTGTTTGCAATTTTGTACTCTGCATTTGTACTGACGACCTCCACCTGGTTCGTGTGCAACTAGAAGAATTTGCTCTTAAGTGAGATGCCAGCATGATATTATACAGCTTCCATTGCTAGATATTTCTGAAATTATCCGTATTGTTAACAGATGTTCAATCATTTACCCAAACTCACTGTTTTGAAAGTAGAATACCATGTTTATTAGTAGGTATTGAAGTTCTTTTTGTACGCTGACAGACACTTTGTTACCCCAGCAGTCCTCAGAACTCAGCTGGCCATGTGATGATGTTTTCTCTTCTCTTCAGGGAAATCTGTCATATATTTATGCCAAAGCATGCAAAACAAAAGGGATTGCGCATAATTCCAAAACAGTAACTGAGCCACCTACACCCAAAAAACTGCAATCATATCAGAGAGCAGCTAGTATATAAATAAGAGAGGAAAAAAGACTATAATATAAAGAGAAATCATCACTATTGTATATTCTCCCTGCTGCAAAGCAAGAAGACAATGCTGGTGTCAACAAATATCTGAATGTCTGAGTGAAACAGGAGCAAATGTCTTAGTAGCAACAAAGGATAACAGCACCCATTCACCAGTCAAACTCCAAGATTTTTGTCAATTTGGAAAATTCAAGGCTGGAAGGGCTGCCAAAATCTGGATGATGGATCCATGACTAATTCACTGGTGTGGTGAGTTCCCCTGGACTGATTGTGTCAGCTATACTGCTTTCCATGGATGAAGTTCAATCATTTGCATGAGAAAATGTTGGTAGGGAAATTCCATGATGAAAGTGAATTTGAGCTTTTAAGTTATTTAGATTATTACGAAAGATTTATTCTGTATAGCATTGCTTCATCCATCTTGTGCTCTTAAGTTAGTCAACTCTGTTATGCAATTGTAATCTATCTTTTCCCTGGATTGCAAGCATTAATCAATCAAAAAATAACACTGATCTGAGTGGAGAAGTACTGATGGCAAACTGCTCACTTGGAGAAGATCTAGATATTCACTGAAGCCTGCAGAGAACTCCAACTGCCCAATAGACTTCAAACCTTACACATTGCCACATCATCAACTTGGGACTGTTCTAGGATATCCATGAAGAACGGAAAGAACGTTATCTCTTGGGCAGACAGCTGTCAGGCACTGAAGAGAAAAGATTTCCTTTGTTTGGATTTTTCTGACAAAGATCTCAAAGATCAAGGTGTGACTTCTTTTGATGCTGCTCACTAAGTATTGGGCAAGTCTTCACATGAATTGCAAATCAAAATGCCAAGGAACTGCAAGGTCCCTCTAATTATTTTCCAAGCACTCACCAGAGCTAAAACTTTTAATCCAGTTCCTCCACAGACTGCCTTGATCAAGTTGTTTGGTCTAACTGTAAATCAGGAATAATATTTACTCAACGACTCCTAAAAACATGAAGGAAAGCATCATAATTATTCCACATGATTGCATTTCTCAAGGTCCTGGGCCACGAGCCGCTTTCCAATCACCTATTCCTACCTGAGGGTATGTTTTCATAAGGACTCAAAGCTGCACTGACCGAATCCTTTATATAGTCAAGCCAGAAAAGATTTTGATTTTTGAAAGCAAACAACGACCACCAGCACCACCCCAAGGTACTGTAGGAGAGCTTACTGAAATTCCTTAGAGGACGTAAAGAAGACTAGACAATGAACTTTTGCTGATTTTTTTTCTTGAGACGTGGAAAAGATAACATTAAAAGGAAGAGAATGTTAGTTTGACTGACAACAAAAGCAAAACTTGTTCTGAAGCCAGAACTGAGTTGGCATCTCTTTTCGGTACGTGCAAAGGATAATAAAGTGAAACACCAGGAAAATATCACTTCTCACAATCAGGGTTGTAATTACATCGAACTTTCTAAAAGAAGCTTGATGAATATGTTCAATAAATACAGAAATAAACACAGCAAAAAAAAAAAACCCAAAGTCAAGTGAGTTTAGATAGTACAAAGCTGAAAACAATTAGGAATGGCATCAACATTTACACAGAGATTTTTCAACAAGAATGACAGAGTACTTCGTAAACTTGAACTATCTAAACATCCTTTTAATAATTCGAGGAAATATATCGCTTTAAACGAGAGATAATTGAGACATGGAAAACCTGGGCACATCGACAGAGGTGAAGAAGTGAATCAGTGGCGAAAGTAGGAAAAGCCTCCTGTCTTTCACATTCACGACAAAGTTATGTTGGCATAAAACTGAAGAAAAGCAGCTTTGAGTCCATGTTATCATCTACTGCAAGTATTTGCAAACACTGACTATCCCAAGAAACCCTTTTTATTTTTTCCTTCATAAAATGCCTTATTCAGGACAGCACCACTACTTAGGAAAGATATGTAAGCACAGATGTGAGAACCTGTAAGCAAAAATTTCAGATGGTTCACTGACATATTTTAGAATGCCATGAACCTAGAATATTTCAAAAAACAATGCTGCTTAATGCTATGCTTAAGCTGTATATGAACTGTGGGAAACAGAGTAGAAAAGAGGCAAGAAACAGGAATATTTTTGTATTCTGTTGGCAGGCCTCTAAGAATTGCCTTCTCTATCCTAACAATGGAAGCTGCAAATATTCATTTGTTCTGAATCAAAGCCAAAAAAAGTCCAAAAGGCACAGTCTGGCCAGAGACTAAAGATATACCTACGATGGTCAAGAAGAACAAGACAAAGAACCCCAAAAATTCTGTGTGTAATCAGAAAATCCTCCAAGGATGACAGGCAATGACTGGATTTTTGGCAGTTTTATGATTTTTTTTTCTGTGTTATGATGCAATCAGCAAATAAGTAGCACCAAGTTTTGTGAAAGATAACACTTTCTGTTTAATTCCGTCTTTGTCCCTGATAAACAAAACTAGCAGGTGCTGGCCTGACTTCACATATGCTAAAACGGTCTCAGGCTAACATGAAGAGATTGCAACACTACACCTTCAGTGAAAGCGATGCTGGGACTTCCCCTGAAAACATTGAAGGCTGCAAGCCTGACTTAAGAAAAGAATGCCTCGGAGTATCCCCGGTTTAACTCACCTGGACTTCTGCAAATGAAAACATTTCTCAGCCTCAGGGAAGACCATGAGCATTATGTACCTATTTAGAGCTCATGCTTAATTCACTCTGCCTTAACCTCTCGCACAGATGAGAAAGTGCTTTCTAACTCATTTTCAAGAACACAATGTTGTTACCAACTATATGGCATCATTTAATTCAGTTTTACTATGGTAATATCAAACAAAACAATGACAGAAAGCCTCCCGACAGTTCCTTTCTGTATGATCTGCAACTTTCCATCTACATCAGTCAAAAATAACAGTGTGTTGATGTGGCCCATTGCTCTTGACTTTAATACCTGTCCGAGGCTACTTAGTTTCTACTGCTTTTGGCTCTGTCTTCATGTCCCCATTGTTCTTTGCAGCTGCTATGAAGCATTTTTATTTATTCCGAGATGGTGCAAGTTCCAAGATCAAAAAGCAAATAAACCATTAATTATCCCTGTACCAAATTAAAATCTCTCTAATCTTTCTACTTCTATCTTTATTTGTTTTACCGATTTCATGTCTGGAACAAGTCTAAATATAAACAAAATTTCCTCCGCTGTCCATCCACAAAGACTAGACACATGGCTTCAAGAAAATATGCTGACACTGTTAAGGACAACCTACAGCATGGAAATCCAGCAGTTTTCAACGTTTCTTATGTTACCACGCAAATGCTGTGAACTGGGGTGAAATCAGGAATCTTCAGCCTCCTAAATAACACAGAAAATGGAGCACATTTATCATTCTCTGACACATCTTCACAATTCTTCTGAGGGCTCTCAGAGTGCTTCTTCTGGGGCTCTCTCAGGCTAAGAACGCAGGCAGGTCAGAGTGTTTTATTCTAGCCGCTGTGCATTGGACTTGCACAGCAGGTATAGAAGAATTTATTTTCTTCTAGAGAAGACTGACAAGACTGAATCTCTGGAAACTCTTCATAGCAATGTCTTTTTAAAACAGTGGAATTATCTCTTATTGGAAGTGGTTGAAAAATCCACCCAGCAGCATTTCAGAAGTGAACATCAAGATGTTATCTATGGACAGACAGACTGATGGATGGATAATTTCATGGCTTCTTTCTATTTACAAACTCTGTAATTCTGCTTCTTTTTCTAACTAGGTGCAACATTAGCCAGCCCACATTCCAACCATGACAAATTAGGAAATGCGTCCAGGCAGGAGTTTTGAAAAGTCACTGAAAAATGGATTCTAAAAATGGATAAACAAGATTGCAGTGATCTAGACAGCTAAATACTGGGAAAGACTTTTGGCCTACTTGTATCAAATAGTTTTTGGGCACGACTGATATGCTATTTCCACCGGCTCCAAAACACGCAGGTACAAATTTCTGCACAAAAATAAGGGGAACTTCTGTTCTTCCCCAGGCTATTAGCCTGTGACTATGAGCCCCAGCCTATTACCCTGTGAGGTTTGTAATCCCCAATTTCTATCTATGTATTAATGACCTGTGTATGTGGTTGATTGACCAACCAGGCCTGAAGACAGAAAGGAGACTTTTTGTTGTGCGGTTTCTTTTCTTCTGACAAGGCAAGAAAGAAATTTGAGTCACCTGGGTCATCATAGTCTTCTGAGGGTCCTCAGAGAGTCACCATAGTCAATCTCCTTAGTAAACAGTAGAACACAACATAAATTGCATCAAATTGATGGAACTTTCACAAAAAACATTGTGGAAAGGAATATTTCAGTATCTAGCCATTGTAATTTTCTACATATATGCCACTGTAAGCTGCTTCTACACTACATAATTAACACAGCCATTAATGCTTTTTACAGGGACCGAAATCTATTTCATGGGGATAAGCTAACTGACTTTATTTATTCACGCAGCTATACTAGCTACAGCAAGTCCATTATCATATCCCCTAATAATGTCCCATAAAGGTGAAAATCTGCCTGTTGTAAGAGAACAGTCACTGCACAAAAAAGTAGACCTTTGCGTTTTGCCTCTCCCATACCCTTCCCGTGTTCTTCAAGGCCAAAGGAGGCCACTGTGAGTATCTAACTTGATCTCTGAAACACAGGCTGTAGCAATTTGGCCCAGTAACACTTCCAAGGAAGGACATTAGGATATAGTCTGTCTTCCTGTGCAAATAAACTCTCATCAAGCTCAATAACTGTCCATGGAAAAAAACAACTTTTATAAAAGCTTCCAGTCCTGATTTACTTATTTGAAGTGCTGAAAAATTAACAAGTGATGGCCTGTTCCAATGACTGTCCACCCCACTATTAAAAATCCATGTCATGTTCCTGAATTGCATTTTCCTAACTTGACTTTTCAGCCCTTGCCTTTCCTTACACCTCTACTAGGCATAAATAATGGTACTGACTGTTCTTTCCAGGATTCTCTTTAGCAGATGTATCTCTGAGATATGAGCTTCATTGGCTTCAGGCAAAAAGTATGGTGAAAGCTTGCTGTTTTCCAGCTCAGATTACTGTGCACTACACTGCACTTGGTACGAGAGCTGCAGCTTAGTATCAAACCATTCTTTGACACTTGCCTATTACTCACACAGAGACACTATGTGGCTCCCACAGGTCCGGTGCTGTCGCACCCGAGTGTCCCACTCCCGGCATTGTTGCACTCAGACAGTTTCCCTTTAACAGGCGTGCTTGTGTCCCAGGGCTAATCCACCCAATTCCATCCACTTCCAGCTTTGGCTACCCATGCAATGTATCCGCCAGCTTCTGTACATTCTTGTGTAGGAAGCAATAATTGCCTCAAAAATTAACTGAAATCTTGACAAAAATATGTGTATCTAGCGGATGGGGTGAGGTGATGTGGGAGGAAAGCAGGAGTTACTTTCTCTGTGCACTCTTCTCTTAAATGACTTGCATTATATTTGCATGTCTCTGCCTCCTAGTCTTTGTCTTTGCTTTTATAATATTGTGTTTGTGGGTGCAAATCTCACAGGTATTGTGTTGCTGACTTTGCAGTTCCACTGTTTCCTTCTTTAGGATTAGATTATTTGGGCTTTGACTCTCTGAGTCATCAGGGATCAGCTGCTGATCCCTAAATTACTTGTACTGGAGACGGCAATTCCCTATTGTCAGCTAGCAAGGGTCTCTTCTTCCATCAGAATGGACTGTGTCTGTCTCCCACACATACACAAGCACACAACTCTACCTGCACAATATCTACATATCCATTCTTTTCCTCTGTTTGCTCTCCCCATATTAAAAGATAAAAATACATCAGCTCACTTCTGGTTATTAATACACTCAAAGATTAAAGCCAGAAAGTCAGAGAACTTGGTTTCCTGACATGTTCAGAGGGTCACATGGCTATCCGGAAGCAAGAACTATTATTTTCCCCTCCACGCTCCCCCAGATATTTCCTTCCCATGCACAATTCTTGTCAGTTTTTGCAACTGGTACAAGGCACAAATTTTTGCAATGGTACAAGGGCAGAAGTTGATGATAATGAGGGACTGCTGAATTTTTCTGACTCATTGGCCAGGTGATCTTACAGGGGATCATACCTGTATGCTTTTTCTTGATAAAAAGCAAAAATAAAAGTGAAAACTCTCAGGACACCAGCATCAGAGGCAAATATTCATGTTTCTCTTTATACAGATACCCCCCATCTGCCCACCAGATACGTAAGAGAACAGAAACTCCAGCATCATCATTGTTTTGTTGAACTGGTGAGGCTCAATTATTTTAAGCATTTTAAAAGTGGACAGTCCCTGCTTCAAGACTGTGAGTATAACTCTGGTGTCTGTGTATGTGTGATCAGCAACGCAGAATCTGGTTGGAGGCCTGTATGTAGCGGTGGGGTCAGTACTGGGTCCAGTCTTGTTCAACATAATCATCGATGAACTGGGCAAGGGGATAGAGTGCACCCTCTGCAAGTTTGCTGATGACACAAAACTGGGAGGAGTGGCTGACACACCAGGAGGCTGTGCTGCCACACAGTGAGACCGGGACAGGCTGGAGAGTTGGGTGGAGAGTAATCTAATGAAATTCAACAGAGGCAAGTGTAGGGTCCTGCAGCTGGGGAGGAAAACCCCATGGACCACCAGACGTTTGGGGTTGACCTGCTGGAAAGCAGCTCTACAGAGAGGGACCTGGGAGTCCAGAACTGGACAAGAAGTGAACCATGAGCCAGCAACGTGCCCTTGTAGCCAAGAAGGCTAATAGTATGCTGGGGTGCATTAAAAACAGTGTGGCCAGCAGGTTGAGGGAGGTTATCCTCCACAGCCACACTGTAGTCCACACCTGGAGTACTGTGTCCAGTTCTGGACTCCCCAGTTCAAGAAAGACAAGGAACTACTGGAGACAGTCCAGCGCAGGACTGCAAAGATGATCAGGGGACTGGAGCATCTGTCCTATGCAGAAAGGGTGAGAGACTGGGGTCTGTTTAGCCTGTAGCCTGGAGAAGAAAAGACTGAGAGGGGATCTCACCAATGCTTACAAATATCTAAAGAGGATGGGGCCAGACTCTTTTCAGTGGTGCCCAGCAACAGGGCAATGGGCACAAACTGGAACACAGGAAATTCCATCTCGACATGAGGAAAAACTTCTTTACTTTGCGGGCGACAGAGCACTGGAACAGGCTGCCCAGAGAGGTTGTGGAGTCTCCTTCTCTGGAGATGTTCAAACCCACCTGGACACGATCCTGTGCAACCACTAGGTCAAACTGCTTTAGCAGGGCAAGTGGACTAGATGATCTCCAGAGGTCCCTTCCAACCCCTGCCATTCTGTGATTCTGTAATTCTGTGATATAAGGCTCTTTGTTTCCCTGACATCCTAATGTTCTTTCTCCACACCTGCTCCAGTTTGAATTTTAATTACTAAATCTACTTCTAAGACAAACATGTTGGAACAATGGCACAAGACAGAGTTGTGACACCATTTAATTCCATTTCTAATCTGGCTTCTTGTACAAGTTGTTGTTGCTTAATACGGACTGAGAAATTCTCATATGGGACATATGAAAGGCAAACCTCAAAAATACAACAACTGTGGAAAAAAATCCCCAAAAGCAAAAACCTGATAACCACCTATTTCTTCCTCCTCAACTTCTTGGGCTACAGAATTATCAGTTCCCATCAGACCTCACACAAACAAATCTATCTGGTCAGTAGGTTGTAACATTGCTTTCTGCTGAGAACACGGTGACAAACAATAGCTTTGATCAACTAACCACTGCAAACCTGTATTTATTTATTTATTTACTTTCTACATAGCAGGCATGGTTTTGCAACCGAAGGTCATTCGAATAAAGCAATTTGGCCAGTGCCCAGTGCAGCAATGTTTACCACAGTACACTCTGTTCGACTGTATTGGCGTTAGAAGTATCTGTCGTATATCTATCAGGGTTTTTTATTACCACTATTATAATTTAGATTTTTGGCTATGTTATTTTTTACTTCAGCTTATGGNAAACCTCTGCCTGGGAAGTCTGGTAGATACCTTTTACATGCTTATTGTCTCGGTGCCTGTTTCACTGACCATAAAACTTCAGTGTCCATTCTGCTTGATTTCTTTTTTAACTGATAATTTTTTTTAATTTCAAATCCATAAGAAAACAAGTGATGCAGGTAACTAGGGACGCTGGAAGGCAACCTGACTGTACAGCGTAGCTGTATTTGGAGCCAGGACCGCCACAGGTGTCTTTACAAACTAGTACAATTGCACTAGAACTATCTGTGGCTTGATGGAAGAACAGAGTGAGCTTCTTTTCCTCTTTTCATTTTTTCTAGTTCTCCTTTCACCTTTAAAGCAGTGCTCTGTTACTTATGTCCATTCTGACACTACAGATCTCCCCCCACTGTGGGCTCAGAATCCTTTCCTTGAAGGGAAATAAGATGTCACTCTCTTCTGTCCAGGTCAGCTTTGTAAGAAACTCGGGAAGAGTCTGTTCCCTTATGCACATCTTCCATGGAGCTGTTGGTTTCATTTCAGTGAGGTGTGTATGTGCAAATCCATAGGAATTAAAGAGTTAGCTGAGGTGTCACCAAGTGTGTAAATCGCTCAGTATTGTAACCAGTTGACTGAGGCAGAGCTGGAAAAATTGACACCTCCCATTCTCCTAGACCCTGATCCCATCACTGATGAAAATATTGATGTGATTTAAAGCCTAGAAAAAGAAATGTCACAGGCAGAGGAAAGCAAAATATTTAGATCCATTATCTTTCACTAAAGATGACACAAAGATGACATTAAGTTCCATGCTGTCCACTGATACTCCTCACATCTGTTGTCACCAAGGCAGTTTGAAAGGAGACTGGCTTTCCAGCTGTTTATATTCTGTTCATATGGAATTGGTCCCCCTGCCTTGGGGCTTTCTTTTGGTTGACTGTATGTTCCCTGAAAGACCCCATGGGCACATTGTCGCACATGATGTAGTTTGTAGGTTTTTCCTGCTTTCCTCTGAAACTGATGGTTGGACTTAGCTACAGACAAGATGCAGGAAATGTGCGCTTGCCTTTCTAGTGGTATTGCAGGCGACTGGTTGATAAGTCTTGTTCACACGCTCATGGCAAGACAAATTGCTACATCAAGGCCTACGACATAATTTCACTTCCAGGTCAGTCTCATGGGGACCACAACAAACTGTTTCACCCTCACCTGCAGCACGGCTGGTATTTTAGAATGCTCACAGTTTCATTCAACAAATTCACTGCTCATACAGGTCCTACATCTTACTGCTTTTCACTTAAGATACAATTTAGTTTTGGCTCTTGGTCTTACAGAGGTTTAAATTTGTTACAGGACGTTGGAAGACTTGAGTAGAACAAATGTCCTATGTGCTACTCTAAATTAAATGTTTCTTGCATGGTTATGCCCTTGGCAAATGACACTGCCAGAAAAATGGTGAGTTGGAGAGGAGGCTTAATCTAGGAATATTTTCATTGTCACTGAAGAGACTGTCAGGATGATTTCCTGAAAAAAAGTCATGTTCCTTTCTCAAAGTCTGCAAAAAAACTCCACAACATCAAAAGAGATGCTAAATAGAAAAACAAAAATCGGTAATTTAAAAAAGAAAGGAGCAGAGAATATTTCCACAGCCAAGAAAGAGAAAACAGAGGTTTTTATTCTGAAAGTTTCCTAGAGTGACTATGTGGATTGCAGCATTTCTCTCTGATTACATGTAAAGATAAATCATAGCACTGCACATAACAGATGAAGGGCTGGGTATTTCCAACCATCCATTTCCCCAAAAGAATCTCTCACCTGTATTCACATGTAGTGAATATTACATCATCATAAAGAACAAACCTGTACAGAAATGAGTCCAGATAGTCTTTACTGCTCATATCATGCAATAACCCCTGACAATTAGGATGCCCCTAAGAAGAAATGAATAATAAATATCCCAAACTTTTCTGGTCAGTCAAAAAGACACCCCATAAATCTCCAATGAAACACCGGACCCTTCTGTCAGCTTGCAAAATTTCAGCGCGAGAGAAGAGGAAGCTCACAGGAAATACTGCGCTAACACTGCTGCATGGAGGGAGTCAGATTTAGGATGTAACAGAATTTCAAATGACACAATGAACCTGACGACTCTAAACTAGAAAATGAATAATAACACTGGCCAGGGATTGTAGAGAAAGGCAAAAACATACATGATTTTGAGGTTTCATAAAAACATCTAAGCTATCGTATTTCTGTTGTGTCTGGAACATCTTATGCATGAACTCAAGAGATCCTTGATAACTTAGTTGGAAACTCATTAGTCTCCATTCCTGATTATAGAATTTGCAAACAATGCCAACACACGCTTGGGAGCATTTGCTACACCATGAGGGTTAGAAGAATGAGTTCACACTCCTTACTAAGTCCTCTACACCACACCAAGACCACACGAAAGAGTACTCCAATGGTATCAGATAAACAATAGCATCACAATCAGAAAGAGCCACAGAGACCAGGGGCTCTTTTTACCACAAACCAAATTTGATCAAAACCAGCATCTCCTGACAGATGTACGTCCAACCTATTCTTAAAGACCTTCAGTAATGGAGACTTCCCCACCTCCCCAGGCAATCTTTTCTAGTGATTTCATCTTCCCTTGCCAATACTTTTTCTACTTTATGTCTCACTAATCACTCCTGCTGCAGTTTAAACACATTATTTCTTGTCTTATCCAGCATGAGCCCAAAGAACAGATTATTCCCTTCTGTGCAACGGCATTTTACGTATTTGCAGACAGTTATCTCTCTTTATAGGTTCCAAAGACAGGTTATAGGATCTCTGATGATTTTTTGTTATTCTGTCTGCAGGCTCTCCAGCCAGTTCATGTCTTCTTTGGAGAGTAGCTCCAACTAAGCTTTTTATTTGAGGCTTTACCAAAACTTAGCTGAGCCACAGGATGACTTCACCTGTTTTGCTGGCTATACTCTTAATTAAACATCATATTATCAGTCTTTTTTAAAACAGTAAGACTTTATTTTGTGTTCAGTTTGTGATCCACTATAACTCTACATTCTTCTCTGGACAGCCATTCACTCCAAATCTTGGATCTTGGCCCCTGGTCACTCCTTCCCAACTGCACTGATCTCTATTTGTCCTCTCTGTACTACCTCCTACAGTTTCCCAGTCATTCTTCCTATTTGCCAAGAGTATTAAGAACTCTAATACTGTCTTTTAACATTTGCCACGTTGTCCAGTTTCTGCAAAACAACAGTTTCTGAAACTGCCATTTTAGTAAGCTTACTTCTATTTCTTCATGCAGCACATTAAAGGAGACATTAACACAGCTGAGCCTAGAACACATGATTTTGGATTCCCATCTGAAACATTTCATCAATAATTGTTGGTAAAGCCTCCCTGGGCACTGGTTCCAAACACTTTTGTGCACAGTAAGTCTCCTAGTGACCATGTTTCCCTAGCTTGCTTATGGTAATATCATAATACCTGTCAAACCTCAAATCACCTTTTGTCAGCCTCCCTATCCATAATGTCTATGTAGCATGTCATGACAAGAAATCTCACTATTTTGATGTGATTTATTTTTACCACCTTCATGTTGGTGGCTATTCTCTTTTGTTATCTTCCCATGCTTCCACTCTTCTTATATACAGCAAAGACTTAAGTGAAGCATGTGGGTAATATTAGGAAATTCTCAAAAGTCAGAAAAAAAGTAGAATCAAATTGTGGCCAAGAAGGAAAGGGGCTGGAGGGATGATGGGTTTTGTCCTCATTGTTGTTGCTGTGCTTGTTTCAAAGAAAACAGTACACTTTTGGGGAAGGATGGTGTCAGCTGAGGTATCAGAACAGATACATTCCAAGGAAACAGCAGTGTAGTCAGAAGTACACCAAAGACTGGTTGATTCATGGTCCGTTTAGTCACAGCATACACAATGTATAGAAAACACATACTTGGTAAATGAATGCCTCAAGTGAGCCTTGTACCAATGTCAAGAGACTACTCTGAGTGACTGCTTATGAATCCCGAAAGTTGCAGTAGGTAAAGGCACACTACAAGGCAAATGTTTTAATCACAGTTATATTTTGGAGTTCTCAGATTATTGCTTTGCCATAAAATATTATTCAGGGACAGTGAACACAGAGAACCGTTAACTGTCCATGGACTGTGTTAATTTCCACAAAGAAATGCATAGAAGAGTGACTCCAAAAGCTTTTTATTTTTTGTACAAATCATGCACAGGGTATGTGAGGACAATTTTTGCAATTATGCCGAATCCATTACATCAAATCTCTTTGCTAGTAAATGGCTTCACCCTATGGACTTTTCCATCGTGAAAAGAAGTCATGATGAGCTAAAACTAGTTGTTATTTGTGATCCAAGTTGTAGAAAGGGAGAAAAACCTGCACTTTTCAGAACAGGGAGTTTTTTGTTCCTGAAGGAGTACTCTTGAGAAGCTAAATAGTGGTATGCTGCAGACGTCTCGGCCTCCCTAACCAAAAAAGACCAGATTGCCAGAAAAAGTAAAATTCTCCTCAAATAATTATTGTATTTGAGATACAATATGCAAGTATTAGACACTGCTGTGCCTGAAGGCTAGATTCAATCTGCTTTCAGATCTCTAAAAATATATCTTACAAGTGAGATCTAGAACTCCAGACTACGCGTACACCATGTAGGCAGAGCCAAACACCTCAAAATGGGACCTAAAGCAGCTTGTGCCAGAAACATTCAGCACGCTCTTCACCAAGCTGCACAGAGGGAGCAACAACATTGAAGTCTGAGTTAGTCATTCATCTAAAATCCCACGTTTCTGTGGAGCTTATGAAGCAATGCCATGGCTGAAAAGTTGTGAGGACTCAGATCCAGTTGTGAATGACAATACTTACAATCATTCTAGCACTGAGAATAGCATGCCCACAGCTTTCACGTGCACAAGTGTTCTTGTCAACAAGGTGGTGACAACGACAATAACTTTTTGCAGACTGGCTCAGCAAATAATGCTTTTGTCTGGGAAATCGGACAACTGGGTTCAACTCCTTTTCCAACTACCAAGTGCGTAGCATGAAGGAACTTTCAGTCATTATACCTTCTTCACTCCACCTGGCTGAAGTTGTGCCAGGAGGCAGTAGGCAGCTCAAGACATCGGTTACATGCAGGAGAATCCTCAAGGTGATGAACCAAATACAAGACTTCCACCACGTGACGGGATGGCCCCAAGTGCTAGGCTGCAGAGTTACGCACACACACTCTCTCCTTCAGGCTCAACATAAGATGAACTCTTTTCTGTGCAACATCAGTTCCATTGGCCGGGAGGGGAGCGCACCTTTTTCTCCAAGGCTAGCGATCAGTGTACACCCAGATTTCAGGTATTTACGTTTTCCAGAAATCCTGTGCTAGGCGGACCTGGTATCCTTACTGGCTGTAGTTCTAGCAGGGGAAAGGCACCTATTTTTCACACAGGACTATTAAAGTGATAGCAGACATGCTGACAGCTCATTTTATCAATAAAATAAGAGAGTGTTGTAAACCCATAAACAAGGTAGGTAGGTCACAGGTAGTATTCAGACTGGGTTCTTGATTTGCCCAGCTACTTAACCAAGGTGCTTAAGATTGCTGTGAGGTCAAAAAGTGAGGAAGGTACCGAATGTGTGAGACAGGATAGGGAGCCTGGATATCTGCTAAGCAACTTGCTCATCTGAATGCTGGTCAGAAATCATTGAGTGCCACACAGTATCCACCAAGCATGTCTGACCAGGCACCTGATCATGAGTTCCTCTGTCTGGTCACAGGGTAGAACATGCAGACTCTGAAGTAGAAAAGGCACTTTTTATCTTCTCATGCAATTGCCTAGTGGTTAGAGCGATTGTTGCCAAAGTACTTTCTAAGTTCTCTAGGCCTTCTTAGCCACAGATGTTTCTTAACCACCTCTCCATCGTGCCATTCTCAATTGCAGGGACATCACTTTAACAACAAGGCTCTCCACCCTGTCTTATGAAGACAAACAACTGTACAATTATGAGTGCAAGATGAAAAAGGTCAGCAAGTGACTTACTCAAGCCATTCAGTGACTCATTAGTAGACTTAAATGTGATAGAGCTCTCATTAAGTTCATCCAGGTAAATACTAGAACCAAACTGTTCAGCTCTTTCAGATGAGTAGTAGGATCTAGTGCCTAACTCCTTTTGGCAAGAAAAAAGTATCTGAAGCTTTCTATGCAGCCAGCAAATGAACATCTGAGTTTAGCTGCACAATTACCCCAAGTCATCTTTTCATATGTTGAAATAAATACATCATGATAGCACTGTCCCAGAAAAAAGCTAATGTTATTTTCCTCCAACATCTTTTTTTTTTTCAAAAGCCTTAATTCATATGTTGCTGAGTATCACGTGCTGCTTGGATTGAACAGACAAAGAATGTCAGACTGTTCAAAGACTTATTTGAAATTCCTGTTGCTGAAGTGTCCAAAACTGGTTGGGAAAACTTTTCCATTAGGATGCTATTGGGATCTCTATTTCAAAGAAAGCTTCCAGACTTTTTTCGTTTCAGCCAAGCCAATAACAGGAGAACAGCACCCTCCCTCTAGGTCCTTTGGTACTTTTCCTTCTGTTTCTTATCAGGAATTTTAAGATACATGTGAGTATGAGGGACGCAGAAAGTGACTATATTTAGAGGCCTTTCTGAAGCTTCTGACACAGGGATATAGTGAAGGTGTGGGACACTTTTCATTGTCTTCACTGCTCTTTCTATTCTCTGATATTTCCCAGGATGCAGTATGTGCTATCATCCCAGCTGCATGCTTGTATAAATCACTTGATTACATCATTAAGTTCTTGTGAACTCATGTCCTAGATGCATGTGAGGTACAGGGAATGTCCTTAATTTCTCCTAGCTCTTAGTCATCTGTAGATGTTATGTAAAAACTGCTGTCTTAGACATACTGCTGAGCCAGGTGATACAGGTCAGGGGGACATCTGCGATGCCACACCTGGACTGCTACTGGTACTCAAGTACTGCTAGCTCAGATATCTCTGTACCACACAGCAGCTATTTCTGAAGCAGCAAGGTGGACGTCTCCAAAATCTTCATCAAACAAGTAATTTTGAATAGAGGATAATTTTGTGGTTAGTCCCTCTTGCCTTTGCTCCATGGATGACTGTCATGGTTTAGCCCCAGCCAGCAACAAAGAACCACGTGGTCTTTTCGCTCACTCCCCGCGCCAGCAGTGGGACAGGGGGAGAATCAGGAGAAAAACACAAAACTTGTGGGTTGAGATAAAGGCAGTTTAACAGAACAGTGAAGTAATGAGGAAAACAACAACAATAATACTGATAAGAGGAATATGCGAAACACAATTAAGGTACCAGCAATTAATTGATTAATTGAGCCATCAATGTGCCCTTGTCACCAGGAAGGCCAATGGAATCCTGGGCTGCACAGGGAAGAGTGTGGCCAGTAGGTCGAGGGAGGTCATTCTCCCCCTCTACTCTGCACTGGTGAGGCCACAACTGGAATACTGTGTCCAGTTCTGGGCTCCTCAGTTCAAGAGAGACAGGGAACTACTGGAGACAGTCCAGCGTAGGGCAACAAAGATGACTGAGGGATTGGAGCATCTCCTTTACGAGGAAAGGCTGAGAGAGCTGGGACTCTCTAGCCTGGAGAAGAGAAGGCTGAGGGGAGACCTTCTTATTGTTCATAAGTATCTAAAGGGTGGGTTGAAGGAGGATGGAGCCAGACTCTTTTCGGCAGTTCCCAGTGACAGGATGAGGGGCAACGGGCGCAAGTTGGAACACACAAAGTTCCATTCAAACACAAGGAAAAACAACTTTTCGGTTAGGGTGACAGAGCACTGGCGCAGGCTGCCCAGGGAGGTCGTGGAGTCCCCTTCTCTGGAGATTTTCAAGACCCACCTGGGTGCAGTCCTGAGTAATGTGCTCTAGGCAATCCTGCTTTAGCAGGGGAGTTGGACTAGATGATCTCTAGAGGTCCCTTCCAGCTCTGAAAATTCTGTGATTCCATGATACCACTCCTCACCAACCAGAACCTAAAGACTGAGCATGGCAGTGACATTGTATGGGATACCCCTTCGGCTAGTCCCAGCCTCTTGTGAAAAATAACCCTATCCCTGCCAGAACCAGGACAATGACTCAAGAAATTTGCAACAAAAAAGTTATGTTTCTTCATTTGGAATTTAATTCAAAGATGGAATAAACCTTCTGTGTCCAAATTGATCAGGGAGTATCAGTACCAACAAATCTAATGCTGTTGTGACTGAGTTTTAGTTATGCTTCTCACTGAGGTATGCTGACCATTTAACTTACAATTCCTGTACATAAGTAATTGCCTTTAAATAACGTTATTCTCTTCCTTACTTCAACACTATATATGAAGATAAATCACATTGTATGTCAGGAATGAGTTCATAGGTATTATGCTGAAGAGATATGGAGGTGATACACTGATAGAACAGTTAACATTTTAGGGGTGTATTTTAGGATTCAAGATGCTTCTGCTAGATAATCTGGTAAATTTCTGGATGACAATGCAGTTTAGGTTATATCTGGCATATAGGTACAGATACAAACAGCTTGCTTTTTAAATTTACAGACATGGCACAGACCTCCTTAAAGGCCAAATATTACTGCTCTGTTTTTGGCATTTTTTGGTGCCAATAAGATCTATATGGTAAAACACATCATAATGCCCATCACTACGAACAGTTCTGCCGTATCTGGCTGCAATAAACAGCTCCGTTATCTACATCCTGCATAGTCTCCCATATGACGAGCCTGTCAGGGGGACCTCCTAGACAAACAGTGCTAACCCGAAAAAGTCTGTATCACAAAGTGCTCCAGATTCTGCTTTGAAAGGCTGATTTATTTCTGCTGTATTTGTACACAGTCCAGGAATGAAAGAAATATTTATTTGTAAATGAGGACAGCAACCATTTATAGACATTCTCTTGACCTCGCTGTGTTAGCTGAAGCCGGTTCATCACCATCCACGACGTGAAGGTCTCTGCTCTCCCAGTTTCACCACTGGAGCACTACACTAGCCTAACATGTTGTGTCTAGAAGAGGGTACTCGCATGATCCCATCTGCCAACAGAGCTGTGGGGGTGGAAACTTCTAACTTATGAGCTCAGCAGCTGGGACAGTGCTGTCTTCAGGCAGTACAGCTGTTTGCAAAATTAATGTCTTTTCGTAGTCTTCCAGGAGAGGTCACAGAAGAACACAATGCTAGTCATTTAAACTAAAATAGCAGAAGAGACTGGGAGCAGGCATAATTGCAACTTGTTGCTCCCATGAAATGTCTACAGAGAGGAGGGATTACAAAAGCTCATTTCACTGCTACCAGCTGCACTGATGAATCTTTCATCAGACATGAGGCAGAGTGGAATGAAATCCAGGTGTATAATCCCACAAATGCCTTGAGGAGTGTTGCACAATTTGAGAGGCTACCTCTCCCTACAGAGAGCTATACAACTCCTTTGGCCCAGGGCAGCATCTCCAGGGGTTTGTGGGCCCACCAGTGAACCAAAGAGTGGAAGAAAGAAGCTCACAGTCTTCAAGCAGTCCCTGAAGCAGTTCTTAGTGTCCCTCCATTAAAACTGTCAATAATTCAACAGGTAACTCTCTTTTTTAAGGGTTCTGACATGTTAAATTACCAGGAAGTGTCAATACCAGAAAACTGCTGGTGAATGCTGCCAGAATACCAGAGGAAAACTAATTCAGCAAAAAAAAAGACCTAAATGAAGGACAGGTCTTAAAAGAAACCTTAGACTAATCACACTGTAATAGGACTCATGTCTTAGATTATTGTGCTTTCATGGAACCCATATATGAAGTAGTCCAATAAAAAGGCAAAACAATTCAGATCACGCTTGTCTGCTTCTGTCATATTTACCCCAGTTCGGAGAACGGATGAACAAAGAGCCTTGCATCTGTGTGTCATTAGTTCAAAGTTGGTGGTCATAAGGCAAGGTGTAAAAGTCACTCTCTGAGCTGTCGTGATATTGGATCTGATATATTGCTCCTCAGCAGAAGCCAGAGGATGCCTTAGTTACAGCAGTTCAGGGCAACACCTAGAAACCAGCCCATGCATAGTGAAGTTGTACTCTGTAAACTGCTGAGCTGCCTTTGTGACCTGCAGACTCCTCTGGCTACACCTTTCATTTTAGCTCCCCCACGTCCTCATGCTGCTTGAGAAATATGAAAATGTTTGTTTTGCAGAACTACCTTTTCTGTAACTCTCAGCTTCCATATTGTGTGCTCCTATCACTCTAACACCATTTGCCTTTAAAAAAGAAGTCTGCCTGAGAATAGTTATTTTCCTAACTAAATAGACATCTGTGTTATGCAAACATCAAAAGCTCTTTCTGGATGTTTTCCCCATAAAGCTCCATATCAATCACCATATTAGTATGAAGAGAAGATGTAAAAAAATGGATTTGCATACACAATTTGCCAGTTGCAAGTTAAAAGATCTGCTTTAAATCACAATCATATTATTTTTAAAAAAGTTTTACATCTCTTGACAATTTTTCTTTTCTCATTAAAAATACTTTTTTGATTTAAAACTTTGACTGCTCTTTAAGACAGAGTTTGCCAGTTGTCATCTGTCTCCACCAAAAAGCTTTCAATAAGTTCTATTAAATCTTAAGCTACAGGGTTCAAAACCAAACTGGATCCCTGAAAGATCTGATGTGTATAACATCCAGAGACATAGTAGGTTATAGCCTTCTCTCTAAAACCTGACTTTACATTTTTTACACATAGGGAAAAGATGAATCCAAGCCTACGCTATTGCTCAGAAGATCTAAGGACTCTGCTGAGCTACAGAACACCTACAAGGTCATGAGAAAGTTGCACAGGCAAAGGACTGTGAAGAAATGAAGGTGCCTTCAGGACTTGGCTAACTCTTGACATTTTAACATCTTTAAGCGCCCTAAACTTCCACCTAAAGAACACCACACGTATAAAAGTGTCCACACACTCAATGACTGAAGCTCCTTAGGCTGCACTCTGTCAGCTGCTACACCTTCAAGCACCAGGTGCTGAGTGTTGCAGCACCCAAGGGATTTCATGGGTTTCCCCCTTGGTGTTTTGAGCCTCAGTTCGCATTTGCTGAAGGGGATCTCACACAGTTATTACAGTAACACACACCACATAAATTCTGAGAGTAGATTATATGGATTATATACAACCATCATGTTAGTAGAACAACAGCAGTTTAGCACATAGAATCAAATTGCAAATAACCAAATCTTTTTATATTACCAACTTAAAATGACCTCAGCGGCCAAACTTAACAGTGTAAAGAGTAATCAGGTTTCAAAGGTGTGTGTACAGAGGTATTAACAGGATGCTGCCCTGGTTAAAGTATCTAAATAGACATATACATTTATGTGCATATGTGGAAGAACAAACATACAGTTGTCACAATAGCTTTTAAAAACAGGCTAAAATACCTTTGGGAATCATATAAATACAGCTGATCCCTGGGGAACAGAGGTATGCAGATGCTCCTTCTAGCCTAACAGACTAGTGAATTTTCTTCACACAAAGGTTAAAAGCAAAATAACACAATGGAGAAAAAAAAGTCATCACAGAAGAAAGCCAGTTCTCCAGTTCTCACTGCAGATCACTTCCCTCTTACCTGCTAAACTACAGTGGGCATCTTTAAGCACCTCCTGGAGAGATGAAAGAGATGGTAACAGCCAGGAAAAATAAATCTGAAAACCCCCAGCAATTTCCACCGTTAGGAATGCTTTTAGCGATCCTTCAGTAATCCTAATTTTAAACCATTTTTCTATTAAACTTTGCAAATTCTATAGTTTAACAGTAAAGTTATTTCGTTCAGCTAGACAGCAAATGATTTCTTTGTGATTTCCCCACTTTGGGTGTACGCTGGAGCATCTTTCTGGAAATGCTGCACTTAATTTGAACATCTCACTGAAGGGGATATGTACAAACTATTGCAGTAAGAAGAAAAGACACATCCAGCAGAGGAACATAAACAGTGTACGTGCACCTAATAAATATGACTAAAACTAAAGATTAGAAATTTTGTAGATGGGCATTATGGCTACATGCTGTCTCGTTTTTTTCCTTTTGGGAACAATGAGGAAAGCATTTAGCTAAAGCATTTGCATAGATAATGCTGCCTTCTTACTTTTGTTCTGAATTGATAACTGAAGGTATTTTATGTATGAAATATGGAGCATAAATACTGCTCCATCAAGGGGAAAACATATTATGGTAGTGAAGAGTTCAAAAAAGAAGTGGGGCCTAAAGGGCCATTAAGTCTCTTGCATTGGTTTTAATGGCACTACCTCACAAATATTCTGGCATACTGATGGACTGTCTTTCACCACAAATTTGAAGTGCAGACTCTAGGACTGCTGAAGAGGAACATAGCAGTATGCCAATATTTGGAAAGACTAGAGAAAATCATACAGAAGAACTGAAAAAAAAAAAGTACAATTTTAGGACTGTTCGTTCCACTATCAGCAAATTGAGAAGCCTCAGAGGGCACAGGCATAATAGCAGAGTGTCACGAAAGACCTAAGAACTAGTGGACATCTAGCATGTGGGGAGTTCTGGTTCACTTTGTTCACTGTTTCATGTTACTTCTATGGATATTCCATGCAGATCACACAGTATTAATATAAAGCCTTTGTCGATCATCTTCTTAACTTCATTCAGCTTCAATCTATCTTGCTTATCCTGGTCTCTCACATTTATTCATACAGCTCTCCATGTGCCTACACTTGCTTTGCACAACAGGGCTACTTGTACGCATTTTCAAATGAGCACAAGTATGTCTGAACCTTCCACCTACTGCTGCTGCTATGCAGACCACAGCGAAGAGAAACACCCCATCGCAAGGAGGTGGAGGATGAGGTAATCTGTTGGTGCTGGAAACAGTTCAGCAGCAGCGAAGCTGTCTTGGCTGCTCCAGAAATGCCCCCAAAATGCCTTATGTGAGCTATGTCAGCCACAGCCACGAAGGAAAACACCCGGAGTGCATTTGCAAGGGCAGCGATCATCTGGTCGGCCAGCCATAACTTCTGGACATCGCAAATACCAACAAACCAAACCAATTCCTTTACTTCCTACAGAGAACCCCACTTCTGTCTCCCAATGACGGGAATCCTTTTTATTCAATGTCAAACCTCACTTACAATCATTTCAACAAAACTGCCTTCTGCCACAAAGTACAGTCCAGCCCCGGTGTGAGCAGCTACAACAGCGATGCTGTAGCTGCTCAAGCTCATTGCGCCTGCCTGGTATCTTCCCGGGGCTCTCTCCTTTCTGCATCCTCATCACACAGACGCTGCCATGGCAAAGCTGCCTCTGCACGAGCGCCTTGGCCGAACGGGTAACACTGCCCCGTACGCTTTAGACCCGACCCATTCCCCTTAGGCAAAGAATGGTCTCTTCACACCCCAAAAAGCTGTCGGGGGTTTTGTCACTGTGGTCATGGGTGAGGAAAGAATGTGAGGGGCAAAGCACGCAGCAACGACACACGGTGCTCCCCATTTGTGTGAGGATTTGGAACCCGTTCCGCAAGCAATGGATGGGCCAGCGAGTTACACAGAGCAATGGTACTGTTTATTTAAGGTGAGGGTTTTTTCTAGAAGCTGTCTACCCCATGTCCTGTGAATAGCAGGCTTTATCACATCTCATCACATCTTCGGGAGGCGAGAGGCTGAAAGGAGGCAGGTCAGCTGCCCTGGGCTGCGAGGGGAGGCCCTGCCCTCCCCAGAATGTGTCAGGGAAGCCCGGCATTGCCTCTCGTCTCTCCCAGGCTGCCCCTGCCCCGGGGCTGCTCTGCGGGGCGTCCCTCTGTCCTTTCCCCACGCAGCAGCAGGCAGAGCAGCTTTATGCCACATTTTGGTGAGGGCGGTGGGCCTGCGGTGTGCTGTGCCAGGGATGTGGAACCAACCCACCACTGGATGAGGATTTGAGGGACACTGGAAACCAGGTCCAAAAACCTTCAGAAATCCCAAGAGCCAGAGCTGTAGATTGCTGTTAACAATGCCAATCTGCTGTCCAGGGTGGTAGTGTTGGCATCGTCTGTGCGCTGGCGTCACGGCTTTACTACAGACAGCTTTTTGACTGTCCAGTGTTAGTTCCATCACTAACACCATTCCCATTGATATGACCACTGTCTTTGCACTTTCCCCAATTCTCATCTCAATATACTTGCAAAAGCGCTTAAAATCTCTTTAATTCTCCTTGATTTCAATTTTTTTTTCTTTTGTTGTTGTTTTTCCTACCTTTGCCATTTCCACAGCAAAGTGAGGAGCGGCAGAATCCCCCAGATGTCTTTTTCTTCTACTTTGCAAGAACCTTCTCACAAAGCCACATCACTGATCCTATTTCTTGCAATTCCCTTCACAGTGGAAGTGCTGTGCTTTCATTATGACTTTGTATTTCCCTATTTTAAATCCTCTTCAACTCTGTGAACGTTTAAGTAACAGTCAAAGTTAGATGCTACTTGACAAAATGATGGCACTTTTTCTAACCGCTTTGCTGTGGTGGTGTCAGAAGATACCAGGCTTTGGAGACTGTGGGTACTGTACAACTTCCTTTACCCCCACACAGCACCTTTGTCACCAGTTTCTTCCTGCCCATCCTGTTGCTTTGCTGGAACAATTCCTTACTCGCTGTTCAGTTAACACCCCCTCATTCTTCCAAGCTCCTCAGGCAGTCTCACATTTTCCCATCAGTTCTTCCCCACACAGATGTCTGTCTGCTTTCTAGAACAAAAAGATGCCGTTCAAAGAGGCTAAGATGCCTTTTTCATGGTGCAGGCATCAGGCTGTCATTGTTCACGTACAGTTCCCTGGCTACCCCACACTTCGGAACTTTGCCCAGTGGTGATCAAGAATTCACACTATCTTCTGGTTTTGCTTTAGTTTCCTTTCTTTGGTTTCCTTCCCAAAGGTTTAGGATTCCTGCCTAACTCATAAATCTGTCACATTTGCCAGTCAGACAGTAATGGTAAATATTGCAGGCACACGGCACTGCCTTCCTGATGGGTCTTGTGTTCCTGCCTCTTTTTGTCTAGTGGGCCTATACGTGTCTTGAGATGCCATTGAAGAAACAAAAACACACCACTGGTGAGTCTCAGCATGAAACTTCCAATTCTCCAAAAACTCCTTTCTTACCTTATTTTATTGATGATTCTTAGAATTCAGCACAGAATGCATGCATTAAGGAGGAGTGGCATAAAGCTTCTTACCTTTTTCCTTTAAGAACTTTCTCTGCCTCCCACGGACCTGAACCGCTTCCAGATTAGTCAGAGGGGGTCACTGCAGAACAGCAGGCAGCATTCGCTCCCACTCCACACAAGCCCGGCAAACCTTTATGCTTTTTCCAACCCCGCTGCTAGTTCTGAAGTGAAGCAGTCAAGCCCTAGGCACAAAACCATAGTGTATTTATGTGCAGCAGTGCCACTGGAAGGCAAGGCTGGCCTGGCAGCACAGGTTATTTATTTCATCTTTAGAGGTTATGGTATATGAGATCAATACGAAGGCTTCGGCTGTATAAAAGCAATTTTACATTCCATCTCCTTGATCGCCTTGTTATGTATTGGAGTTTCCTTAGAAACTTGAGAAGCATATCAGTCAGCAAGTCCTCTTGCTTTCAGCAGTTCAGATTTGGTTCTTCTCTTTCCTCTGCAATTGTAACACGACCTTATGTTACCTTCTGCTCTTCTATGACTAACACGTGCTTGTCCCCTTCTGGTTTTAATCTGTACTGGGTTTAGATTTCAGCTTTATTTTGTTGTAAACTATGATCTAAAGTCAGGATATCTGTTGTCTATGACTTGTGTGCATGTTCCAACATGCAATTCAGCTACAGAGCGTGATAAGGATCCATTTTTGGAAAATAAGTCCTTTTTTCACTTTACTGTTTCTCCAGTCATGTAATAGTGTGACAGGTGTCTTCCACTGAACAATAAATTCTCCTTCACACACCTCCTTAAGAATGGTGGAAATCACAATTTGAATCTGGCTCCATACGGAAAAAGAGCTGTTACAAGAAAAGATACTAATGATAGTTAACAGACATGCTTGGGGTGCTGGAAACCAAAGTTCTTCATAAAGCTAATGGAAGAGGTGGAAGCCTCTCATCCTGATAAATGGAAGGCATCACTACGTGCCTTTTTGAAACAACACTATAAACAATAGCAACCATTGCCCAAGATGAAATGTTGCCTTGCAAGTCCTAAACAAGAAATAACTGTGGCAAAACAAGATGTTTTCCTAGGAAAGTGGCTACCAGTGCTTGTGGGGCATTGCAGCTTTGTCTGGCTTTGTGTTCAAGGTAGAAGGCAATTGGAAAGTCTGAGAACTCATTGTAAGTTTGATGCAAGGAGAGAGCAAAGAGGGTGCTTCAGGGCACAGAACTGACTAGAAAAGTGTGCCTGGAAACTGTTAGCATGGAAAATTCTAGCTCTTGCTGACCTTTGCCATGCTTACAGAAACAGAACTTTCGACACCTGTAAATAGGAAGGAATGAACTGAAAAAAGATCTGACTCACATCATCATTTTCACTTCTTAACAGAAACAATTCCATAAGGATTCAAGTACTAGCCATGTGGACCAAGAGGCAACATCCCTTGAAAACAAGCTGTCTTTTGAGCACTGCCACCTGATTTCTTTACCAGTATTCATTCCACATGCCTTTTCATCTCTCCCAACAGCATCTTGATGTCTTCTGTTGCGGAGTCCACCCATGTTGTCTAATCCAATTCTGCTGCTCCATCCCCTTGACTCCCTCCCAATCTCCTAACTGCCACCTTGGCAGCAGCTCACAAAGAGCAGCACAGGTCGTGCCTGAGCTCACACTGTAGCTTTTCCCTTCATGAGAATGTTACTTGGGATCTCTCTCATCTATCACCGACACCATGTGCAAAACTTGTAACGACTTGGTTTCTGTAAGAACTTTGCTGTTGAGCCACATCTGAGTGAAGTTGGCAGTGGCTTCAAAAGGTAACAGGGAGGCTATTAACAAATAGCTGTAAGGACAGAAAGGCAATATAATTAGATAAGCCTTACTCATTTAGGAAATTGGGTTAAAAAGACACGCTGTTGACAGACAGTCACTGCTGGTATATTCTTTCAGGGAAAGTAAACAGTAATGCTGTTATCCGGTCTATCAGAATTGTAGGTGAGACTCTAAAATACCAGGAGACAATGCTTCAAAATCATTCATTATTCGTATTTCTGAAAAGAGCACTGTGGAAAAAAAAATCATTGTTTTTGAACTTTCAGACCATTTTTTGTTTAACCTGTGCAACTGGGAGGGCTTTGCTTTAAAATTCAGCTTTCAAACACCGAAACAGTGAGACTGGTGTTTGAATGTAGTCATCCGGCACCAGGAGCTGAAGCTATAAAATCTGAACGTTACATGATTAATGATGGAATGCTGGGTGTTGGCAACATGGAGTGGGTGACAATCCAACTGAAATCCAAGTTTCACACAGTTATCGCTATGTGCTTCCCCTGCTTCTTAAAGAAAGTCAGTGTTTCCTCTTTCTGCAAAACATTTACCTGATTCCTTTCTCTGTACAAAACAGTTTGTGATACTGCTTAAGAAGAGAAAACCTTTTGGGATTTTTATTAACATACCATTGCTACCAGAATATGAGTTCGGGTTTTTCCTCCTTCTTAAAAGTTTATTTCTTACTAAGTTTATAACTGTGACTCTGTAGGTTTTTCCCTAACTATATAATATCAAGAAAATGGAACTGAAATCTGTGGAATGGTGGTAATGTTATTTTTAATTTTTTTTTAATTTGAGGTAGGATTATTTATCTACATTAATGCTAGAGAGGGATGTTTTGGATATTAATAGCTGAATCAGTGTTAAGCCATGCATAACAGGGAGAAATATGGGTACAATATTTTTTGATTCTGCAGTTTTAATGAGCAAATGGAAATGAGCACATCATTTTTATGCTCTACACCTGCAAGAGTAATTCCCGTGATTATTGATTATTACTAGAAATAACTGTTAAATATTGAAATAACTGTTTGAAGTACAGGATGCACAATTTTCCTACTGATAAAACTTTTTATTTCAAAGTGTTATTGTCACTCAGAAGTCACAGTTAAACCATTGCCTTTGATAGGATGAGATTTAATTATAGGACTCAGTTATTTCTGTATTCAAGACTAATTGATTTCTGGAGAAAGAAGTGATAGAGAAGAGTAACACAGAAGAGTGGTGCAAAACTAATCTCAGTTACACATGTATCCTCAGGCCAAGAAGCTGAGACATTCCTGTTTTATCATTCAAATAAAAAATCGTCTCAGCAAGGTGAACTTTACTTTTTTTTTTCTAGGTATTTAAATGCTGTAAATAAATTTCAGCTTGTTATCCAGCTCTTCAGTGTCCTTATATAGGGCTTAAAACCTGATCTACTTCAAGTGTCCTGGTTAGGTTCCCAGTTCCCTTAAGTACCCCAAACAGTCAGTGTAGAAGCAGAGAGACAGACCCGAAGGCTGTAGAGGTGCCAAAGCTGGAAGAAGAATCTCTCTTTTTCTCTCTCAGCCTTATGGCATGCCCAGACAAGATCTTCTGANATGTTTTTTTCTTCATTATGTGGTGCTTGGATTAACCCTTATGGTATGTAGCAATTGTCCTTAAGAAAAAGAAGTTTTCTCAACAAGACTTTCTAGACAAATAATTTCTCTGACCCAGTGATGTTTTGTGAAACGAGACTGAGGGAGTCTTGCTCAAGGTGGAGGAGAGGGCAATGAGGAAGGGGGCCTCCAGTCTTGCAGAAGTGCTAACACCATACACAACCCTGGTTTCCCCTTTCTCTAGAATGTGACCTCTCCCTCTCAAAGTCTGCTCAGCACTGGCTTCTAGACCAGGTTGTTTTTTTGTTTATGACCACTGGAAACTTTGAGCACTCTGCCTCAGAACGGGCAGGGCTGAAATCTTAGCTCCACAGGAATGGCTGGGTCAAAGGTAGAAGTACAACCCTTTTTGATCAGTGAAACAGTCTGGCTGGCACGAGCCCTGGCACAGGCTGTGATACGGCATCCAGTGTTCAGCCTATTGTTAGCCTCGAATGTGGCATTCCCTGAACACCTACGAGTTATCCTCCGGCTTTGATCATCTCTGTTTATTGAAAAAACACGATTATGTGATACAGCTCTGCTGAACTTCTTGGAACCACTGATATCTAGCACTTCAGTAAAGGACCCGCAACGTCTGTGCAAGGTCTGGCCAACAAAGTACCTTCTGTAGGATAATCTCCCAAGTGTCTAGTCCCTTACTGTGCTCATTAAAGACACACACTGGCTTCGGTGTGCTTTTTGAAAAGTACTAGGAGCGCCTCCTCTCATACTGCTCCTTCAACCTCATTTGCTGTGGAATATATTCACCACTTTATGCTATAGCAAGCGGTGAAGCTTGCAATATGCTGTGCTGCCTTTCGAGAATATTCTACAAGGACAGACATGCGCACTGAAAAATACAGAAATGATTTTGTAACTGAGACCTAATTTACTGCATGTGTATTTAACTGGGTCAACTGCTAGGATGCATGTCTAATGCAATGGGCTTTGGCAGTATTTGGTAATAAATAATGGCATTCACATGATCAGTCTGCTCCAGGAATACCCCCAGTGATTTTGGAAGCACGCTCACAATAATTAACACATTTGAACTGGTGCTGTCTGTAAGAGACTTCATGCTGTGTGGACTTTTTGTTCACAACAGATAGCTCTGTAGCAGTCTCAGCCTCTTAAATGAATCATTCCTTCACTGAGACAGTTATTGGGATGTTGTCTAACCTTTTGCACAGGAAAAAGAACTCGTCTTCTTGCGGCACTGGTACAATCCTCTCCTAAACATTCTTCCTGACCCTCACGTGTGATAGCATATGCCCCAAAGCATGTTGGCTAGCAGGTCTATGCGATTTGTTTTACTATGTTAGTGCATATGCAGGGGTGAATGTTTAGAGGTAGTCCATTCTGTTTTTTTTTAATGGCAGCAAGTATCTCCCCTTGTTACAGTTCTTGCTTTGTGATTTTGTACCCTTCCCATGTTACTGTCTTTATCAGTGATGGCCATAAGAACAATTAGTGTAGGTGTTAATTCATCCTATGATGGGATGAGTGAAAAACGCTGCTTTTTGTACCTTCACTGGGCATCTTTCATTACACGCACTTATATTAGGCTCATTTTGATGCATCTCCCTCTAATAAAGGAACTGCAGGAATCCCTGTTACCAGAGGAGGGGAGGAGGCCGCTTACTACCAGCAGCATGACATCTCCAGCTGACTGGCTGCCAGAGGTTCCTCTGACTCAGAGGGAAATGTGTCTCTGGATGCCTCTTCTTTGGCTTGCCCTGCTCATGACCACTTGGAGAGACATGATTTAAAACTTCTAGAGTGTGAAACGAAAAGTTTGTGGAGAGCAATATTGATAAGCGTCTTTCATTGGAGAATTCCCAAGACCTTTCTGGTACTCTTTTATTGCTCTCAGTTGCCTGTACTGGTCTGCAAATTAACCCATCCTTCCAGTCCTTTCTCAGAGGATGCCACATCATGTTCAACAGAAATGGTAGAAAAGGTCATTAGTGTCAAGCATAGCACAATGTCCCAGTTTGGACTGCCTGGATGTGCCATGTGTTGCACATGGGGGTGTGGAAAATCAGGCAGAGGTCAAGGGTGAAGCCAAACCCTGAGGTCAGGATGAGGCAGAGTCAGAAACTGAGGAAATCCATGGATGCACCTGGCCAGTGGGCAAGGCATGAGAGCAGGACTATGGCAGGAACTGGAGCTTGGGGCACTGGTGGAATGAAGAGAGGCACGAGCGACAAAAGAGCTGCTCATGGTATTTCCTTACGTAATGGATTGGTGAGGAAGCCCATCAGTGTGGATCATATGCTGTTTTCAGCTGGTCAGACTTATCAGGCTCTATGTCATGGAGCCTGGCTGCAAACAGCTGCAGGTCGATAATTTTCAGCTGGGTGGGTGCAATTCAGGACACAGTTCTTACACATGTTCACTGCTCTCCTGAAGTGGATGGAATATATTAGGTTAACTCCTACGTACAATGCAGGGGTGCTTGCTCACTGACTGAGCTGAGCTGAGGTGGCCCTACAAGTTCTCTTCAGAAACAGGAACATTTTGAAGCCTACGTTCTTCAGTTGGCCATAAGCTACTTTAATTCCTCAAGTTTCAATGTATATGTACAAAATCATTAAATCACTCGGGATAGAAGGGATGACCTTCCCAAAGGTTTTTTTTTTGAGATGGTCATAGGCATCTCCAAGGAATTTTGATGTCACAATATATCTGGGAAGTTGTGTGAAAATAATTTCTTGCTGTGTTTTAGCACTTCCTGCTTCCAGCTGGGTCACAGATCCATGCAGACGGGCTTCCTTGCAGTGTTTTGGCACTTGTATTTCTCATTTGGGCCAGACACACTGGGAAAAACAGTATTCAGCTATTACAATTTGGCAAAGTTCCAGTTCAGCTTGACTTTAGGTGAAAAGTAAAAAAGAAAGCTAGGGAATGGATTTTATTTTTTTATTGGTGACTCAAGTTAAAAGATTCAGCAAGAGGTACCATCTGAAGTGCCAAACTGATGGTGATTTTTCAAGACACATGTCTCTGTTCTTAAAGGATCTAATATCACATAAGAGATATTTTACAAGAAGCAGTGCTTTAAGCATTTATTGATCAAAGAAGAGATTCTTAATCTATACATTTATGCAAAATGTAAAGTGCAATAATAATCCTCACTGAAAACAGTTAAATAAATTGTGTTACTTGGAAGACATTAGAGATGTCATTTCAAGGATCTTAATTTTCTTCTTTCTCTTCTTAGTTTTTGATAATAAAGAGGGAATAGCGTGCAAAATCATTTCAGTCTTTCCTTTGTACAAGACTGCAGCTTGCACGTTCCTGAGTGTGTTGCCAATGCACGTACCTCCTGTGATTTGGCAGGGATATTCACAGTTCTTAAGGAACTTCAGGACACAATTCTGCTGCTCTTATCATCTGCTCAACACCTGAATTAAAGTGGACATCGGTTTTCTGTGCACAGATTGTCAGAGCCGGAACAGTGGATTTGCACTGCTGCTTATGCTGATGCTCCACAGGTGGGAAGTAATCAGCGGTCTCATTCCAAGCTACAGCGTTCTACAACTACTCGCCTCCACAAGTCTGTCAACTTTCTTTCAAGCTAGGTTGGCAACTGTACTAGGAGGGAATGGTATTTGGCAACGGAGTGCTGTTCTGAAGAAGCTGGTGGTATTTTCTGGAAGCCAAAGGATCTATCAATTGCTTCAGTGACTGAGTAAGATACACAGTAACCCGGTCTAGTTAGTATTCAAGTTCCACATCCTCTCTTAATGGCTTTTCAACAAAAGCACAGAAGCATGCTCCAGTGCCTTGGCCAAGAGAGATTATTGTTTGCTTTACCCTGGATAATGAGTGCCTTTGTTCTATAGAAGCCACATGACTGAAGCAGGTGACATTCGTTTGGTTCTGAGACTTGAGGAGGTTAAAACTTACTCCCACTTTGTGAGTCGGTGTCATTGCCTGTAAAGCAATGGTACACTTTTAGGGTATCCTGTTACATTTCATTGGGCTGTTTTCTAATTTTGTTATCATTACATTATCTATGGTACTATCAGACCACCTTCATGCTTGGTAAGTTTCTCTTTGTTGTCATCTAGGTTGCATGGTGATCCCTCAGCTGTGCTCTCCACAAATGGGCTCCACTGAAGGCTGCGTGCGTTTGCTTCCCTGTGATTCCACAGGTGCAGCCGATCATGGAGTTCAGGCACCGTTTCCTCCTTTGAACTGATAAAAAAAATATTTCGGATGAACCTAGAGAGTTGTTGCTGTGAAACATTGTCTGTTTTGAAGAACTAAGAACCGCAGTCAGCCACCTCACAAATTTCTGCACTGTTGATTGTCCACGACATGCAAAAAGAAGAAAAATAGTAATTTTCATAATTCATTTCTGCAGCCCCTTTCTCTCATTTCATAAATTTATGTCCCGCAGTGACAACTAGACTGACGTTTGGATCTTCAGCAGCTGTGGGCGTTGCATGTCTTCTGTACTTCTGTGCAACATGGCCACTCGTGCATTCATCAGCGCTGCAGGCTTGCAGTAAGAGAAGGTGACCATCACAAAGAGCATGCGTCTTTGCTGCACCAGGCGGATAGCAGGAGATGTGTTACCAAAGCTGGGATTATGGATTCCAGCTTTCATGTTGGTGGCTGTTCTGAAAGAGAAAGTTTCTCTTTCTGCGCAGAAAGTTTACATATTAAAACATACACTAAACCATACGCTAGACCATACTGTAGATTTACCAGTTTGATTAAAGGACTGGGATCTTATACTGAAAGTAGAGAAAGGGAAAGGGAAGGAAAGACAGGAGATGGATGCAGCTGTGATGTGAGGCACTGTGCAGTGGTACCCTGTCATCCTGACACGGAACCTATACTGTGGCAATTACTGCTAATAGGATAGGGACAACCACTGCCTTGTCCAACATCTAATTCTGTTAATACTTTGACTACTACTTATTGCACCTGCAATATGTGAAAGAATGTGAAAGAAGCTGTACAGGAAGCAGATGTGAAATATTCCAATAATATATTAAAAAATCAGCTTAAACCTCGAAGCAGCGGGTTTTGTGGCCTTCTCTAAACTGTTCTTTTTGTAGTGTCTATTGCTATAGATAATAGTAGTATCGGTTGTTATTTGTCTTTGTACTCTGTTCTGTATTTGACTTACTTGTTTTTCATAGAGTCATAGAATGATAGAATTGTCTAGGTTGGGGGGGACCTTGAAGATCATCAAGTCCAACCATCAACCTAACACTGCCAAAACCACCACTAAACCATACCCCTAAGCACCTCGTCTACCTGTCTTTTAAATACCTCATTTTCATTGAATCCTCCTTTTGCTTCCATGTGACTGGGTATGAAGTACAGAACAAAAGTGAAGAAGAACTACTCCTGTTTGAAGTTTGTCTAAATGCTGTGTACTGGCTTATGCGTGTTTGATGTTTCAATCTATTCTCATCTAGACTGTGGTTCCAAAACTTACATGCTTTTAAAGACTTGTGTGATGAAGTTGTAGAAATATGTTATTTTGAGCTAAATGATATCCGGTAAGGCACTAACACTGGTATTTTCAATTGGAAAATATATATTAAAAAAAATCCAAGAGTATTCATGATCGTTAAATGGTATAATGAGAACAACGAGAAGAAAAAGGGATATAAACTTTTACGGAAGTATGATGTTTCAGTCCAATGAGAGTGCATTCTGTGCCAGTCTCTCACATGAACATGCTGAGATCTGATTAGCTTTGACTTCTCTGATACTTATCTGCGTAATTTGTTCTATATTTTCACTTTCTCTTCCTTAATAAGGAAACATGCCACTAACCGAATACTTGGGCCAAGTTCTATTTGTCAATTTAACTTTTTTTGGCTACAACTTGAGGATTAAAACATTGAAGTGCAAGGGTGGATAAAAGGAAAATAGGCCGAATATGAAAGAAAGTGATCTGAATAGCCAGTCAGAAACCTGGGCTTAAAGCATCTATTGTAAAACGCACCACTTGGATAATTTAAAATTTTTCTGTAAAACACACGTTGACATCATCAGTCTCAAACTTGCCTATTTAGTGGAATAAATGTGACCAAAAGAGGTCTTCTTATTAAATACATACTACAAGTATCTTGAGATCCCCTGTTTTGTTCATTTAACATATTTGGATGTCAGTAATGCTTTGTTCTTTGGTATATTTTCTTACATGACTGTTGCTAGTAGTATCTATATATTAGATGGGATTTGAGAAAGGAAAAATGCTGAGGTGATTGCTTTGTATCTTTCATGGTTATTGCCATGTAACAAGGCAAAGAAAAATCTAGCTTAGTCTCCTGTGAAAGGAAACATCAATTATGCTTAATAGAGAGCCTGTCGAGATTAAGAAAGTTGAAATTTGGCCCATTCTTTATATATAAATTTCTTTATAGAGTCAGAGTCATTAAATGCAGTTTCATATTTTCAAAACAATTGCCAAAAGCTTTGGTTGTTTGTTTTTGTTTGGTGGGTTTTTTTTTTGTCTACAAAGAAAATAGTGGAAGGAAAACTGAGGAGTTTAGCACACAAACACAGACAAAATTGACAGTGCCATATTAACGTGCATATCACTGAGGAAATGGAAGACACAAATAGGTGGAACTGGAAACACACAGCAATGTTTGTCTTCAAAAGGATTATCATAAACAGGATTGATTTATTTTTATAATTGGCTGAGTAAATGCAGTGAGAAATCACTTTTACTTTCCTTTGTGTAACTGCTACTCTCCTACAGATGTTATATTGCCAGAGCATTTTGACAAGAGGATTTAAGGGAACATGCTTTCTATCACCATCTGTTGCTCAGCTGAAGAGCAGGAATCAGAAGAAAGAGAGGCAGAGAAGGGTCGGCGGGCCTGGCGGCTGCCCTCCCAGAGGGACAATTTGGGTAAAGATTCATTTGAGTTTGATGCATAAAGGTAGCACCGTGCCACTGCTCTCGCCACATGGCGAGATGGTTACAGGGCTGTATTCACGACCCCTTGCTCTTGAGTGGGGTGGACGGTGGGCATTGGCGCTGCCCGGGCTGTGGGTGTCGGTGTGAGGTGGCTCGCACAGAGAGCAGGGAGCAGTTCATCCTCCAGGAGACTGACCAGGTACACCGCTTGAGCAAAGATGTTTTTCCCACAAGAAAATCAGTAGTGGAATAGGAGGTGGAAGAAAGAGTGACATTTAAAGTGACATTAGAGAGACACTGATTCGTGGCATATGATGCTGACAGCTGGGGAATCACAGTCACAAACTCTGCAGAGGGATGGAGATTAATTACTAGTTGTACACACTCAGCGATTTGTTTCCTTTCCCCCCTCAATAAAACATACTTTGCTTTCCACACATAGTCCCTGGTGTGACAGGCAGGACAGAGTGGAAAGAATGAAGGATACTTGTGCTTAAGGACTTCTAGGAAAGAAAGCTTGTTTTGAGCTTGTTTTGTTTGTTTTTTTTTAATTTGCAGAAGAATCTTATGTTTGAATCCGACCTTTGCTGCTGTCAACAGAAGCCAGCTGAAACAGGAAACAAACTGTCAAATAATCCAGGATAAGATCATGTGTATGATGGAAATCCTCACTAGCTAGGATAACAGCTAGGATAGACCTGGAAGGACTGTCTGCTAATAAATGCTATCAGCATCTCCATGTTTCCATTAATAAGTCTGTACACCTCAGTTTGATCTTGTACACATGCATTTTTGCTCTATATTGAACTGTCTTTTCATGTTTTGGTTTTTGTTATTTTTCCACTCTGCTTTCCCTGGGCAACATAAATTCAGATGTAGTCGATGTATAATGCAAGATGTACACATTGTGCTTTGTAGATAGTAAAATTGTCAAGGCCTTAAAGATCATAAAATCCTAGAATGGTTAGAGTTGGAAGGAACCTTAAAGATCACCCAGTTCCAACCCCCCTGCCATGGGCAGGGACACCTCCCGCTGGACCAGGCTGCTCCAAGCCCCATCCAGCCTGGCCTTGAACACCTCCAGGGATGGGGCAGCCACAGCTTCTCTGGGCAACCTGGGCCAGGGGCTCACCACCCTCACAGTGAAGAATTCCTTCCTAATATCTAATCTAAATCTACCTTCTTTCAATTTAAAACTGTTATCCCTTGTCCTGTCACTACACTCCCTGAAAAAGGGTCCCTCCCCAGCTTTCCTGTAGGTCCCCTTTAGGTACTGGAAGGGGCTATAATGTCTCCCCAGAGCCTTCTCTTCGCCAGGCTGAACAACACCAGCTCTCTCAGCCTGTCTTCATAGGAGAGGTGCTCCAGTCCTCTGGTCGTCTTCGTGGCCTTCGTCTGGACTCGCTCCAACAGGTTCATGTCCTTCTTATGTTGAGGGCCCCAGAGCTGGGCGCAGTGCTCCAGGTGGGGTCTCCCCAGAGCAGAGTAGAGGGGCAGAATCACCTCCCTGGACCTTCTGGCCACGCTTCTTCTGATGCAGCCCAGAATACAGTTGGCTTTCTGGGCTGCCAGTGCATGTTGCCGTGTCACGTTGAGCTTCTCATCAACCAACACCCCCAAGCCCTTCTCCTCAGGGCTGCTCTCAATCCAGAGCATTGCATACACTGCTCTGGCCATCTGTGCCGCATGAAGCTTTGGGTACCAGGATAGTTGCAGCATCTGTGACTACGCTGGTAAAGCAGCACTCCCCCAGTAGTGTTGCATATGGTTAGAAGCATTCCTGGCGGTTTTGTGACACAGATGACCATGCTGTGGAGAATGGAGGTACGATGTCAGGAGCGTAAGAAGATACTGTAACGGCAACAGAGAAAATCTTCACCAGGTGAAAAGTTTTAGATGTATAATGCAGCAAGGAAAGACAGATGTCTAGGAGAAATGTTCTCCTTTGCTGCCTTCTCTGCTGATTTTCAGTTGTTATATCATAATAAAAAGAGCCAGTAACATGCTTCTTATAGAAAACAGTTGCTGCTTTTCCACACTTATTTTTGAGGAAAAATCTCTTTTTTAAAAGTACAAGTTTTAGGTAGTGTTTACCTTAGAACAGTTTGCAGTATTGTGCTGTAATAGTTTTGTAGCATATTTTGCCAAATATTCTTTGAAAATATTTTCTTTTCAGAATTCATAATTGCATTTATTATTTTACTAATCTGCAAAGAGAAAATTTATTACTCTAAACATGGGAGTCATTATTTGGAGTGTTTTTAAAAACAGAATACCTCATTAAAATTTGGATTCAAGAACATTTCCGGGAAAATAGAGTAAGCAGTTTTGTGAAAAACTGACAAATGGTCAGTTTTTGATGACAGTGTACCATTAGAGGTAAAATGAATTCCAACACGTATTATCCTCCAAAAATAATTGCCTTATTTCTCATCTGGCTAGCTAGTTCCTCTGATGCTATTTCCCCGTGTAGTTGCAGTTCTCAGGAATGCTGAGAGGGTCCCACTAGGAGAGCAACTGTGCCCAGAATCATAAAAGGGAGGAGATATGTCCACAAAAATATCCATGCAACAAAACACAGTCCAAAGCACGAGTACTTTGGAAGTCCCCTGTTCAACAAGCCAAACATTATAGCAAAATATTTCACAGTCAGAGTTGTTTCCTTGCAATCTCTTACTTTCTTCTCCATTTCTCAGGGGCATTTATTCGGAGCCTGCTTCAGGTCTTGTTCTTCAACAACTGACAAGGGGAATGTGCTCGCTCTTCCTTCTTTCCCCGCTGCGCGTGTTGCTCAGGCTGCCGTGAGCTGCCCTCCGGGTGCAGCCTGGCCCTGGGCTCGCTTTGGTTTTCTTCTTGTAGTGCATGTAGAAAATGTGCAAAGCTAAAACACAGAATAAATGCAGCACAGATAGCTGCTCTACGTGTGTCCTCTCAGCTACCTCATAATTGTGCTTTTCCTTGAATCGGAGGGCAGGCCACGGAGACCCAGAAATGCTTCTTGTTAGACAAGAGCACTAATCAGGGCTGCCTTTTCTTGCCAGGGATTTTTACGCAGAGGGCATCCGTTGGGCAAAGAGGTATATCCATCACCCGAGCAGATGTCACACAGTGGCTCCCTGTCATGACTCACTTGTTGCCAAAGGTCAATCCAAGCTGGAAAACCTTGAGCTGAAGCTGAGTCAGAATCAAGGGACGGTCACCTGAGAGACCCTGCTGGCTCTTTGCTGGGGTTGTGGGCAGCCTGGCCCCCCTTAGCCCGTCTGCTTCCAGCAGGGAAACGGTGAGTCATCTCTCCCAGGCCAGAAGGGAGAGCTACCCATCAGGAAAGCAAAGCTGTATTTATAACCCTCTTCCAGGTTCACCGTGGAGCCAAGAGTGTTGCGTGAGAGCGAGCAGCTACAAAAGAAAAATCTGAGAACTGAAGTCATAAATCTGTGGCAGTTTGTTTTCACCATGGCTTTATTTGATATTTGCCTTGAAAAAATCAACAGTCAAGGGCAAAACCGGCTGTAATGAATGAAGTGATAGATTCATCTATTGTTTTCTCTTGCGCCAGCGGGGCCCTGAGTCATACAAGTGGCTATGAAGGGTCACCTCCCTCCACACTGCCGGAGACAAGCTGGGTACGAGGGTCTTGGATCATTCCCCTCTGCGAGTCTCATGAGAAGTGCCTAGCTCTCCTCGTACCGCCCGCTGGGCTCTGCTGAGCTGGGCTCGACCAAGTCTTTGATGTTGTGCTTGTCCATGGACACATTTCATCCTCTGGAGAAAATAGTGTATTTGGAAAAGCTGAAGTCTGCAGTTAGGTGAGCAAAATAAGAGCTGTGTCAAAAGTGCTCAAATTGAAGTTAACCAGAGAAGAGGATGGAGGCAGGAGGAAAAGAAGATCATCTGGTTTGCTTCTATCTTCCAAGAGAACATAAGCCTAGGAAGAAACAAATCAAACAGTGACATTGCCTGGCTTCTTAAGCAAATTTCCTGGTGGCTCAAATAGCCTGGGCCAAGAAAGATTTGAAGCTCTGAGCGCTCTAGGTCCTGGTGCAAATGTCTCCAGCTGACCTTCAGAGAAGATTCACTCACTGACTGCTTCCTCCATAAAGTATATCAAGAGAACTTACAACCCAGGCCCATCTTTCTACCCAACAGCTTTCTATTTTTGCAGACCCACATAGCAGTGTGCGTGGCAGTGCTGGAGCTGCCTGCCCCACAGCAGGCCAGAGGGGATGCCCTGGCAGGTGGCCTGCCCAGTGTTTGTGACCACTGTGCTGTGAAAATGACCTGGAATGTGCTCATGGACAAGGCTTCTCGTTTAGAGTACAGCAGAAAAATCATTCTCCCTTTCAAAAAAAAGACAAAAAGCCACTAAACAATAACACAGCCATAAACAAAGGCTATAAATACGGAGACGGATAGTAGATAACGACAGGCTTTCTCTCATATACGTGGCATCCAGCTTGGAAAGGGTGCTGTAGCTCAAGTTGTTGCTTGTTCAATGGACATAGGAGTTGGACCCAGTAAATAAGAGGCTGTCCTGGCTTACAACCCTCTGGCGACGGTGGGCGTTTTGAAGTTTTTAGTCTAATTTCTGGAAACCCTGGTCCAGTCCTGCTCAAAGTCCAAAATGAAGCAAGGTCTGTCCATCTCTGTGGCTCCTAATGACTGTTTATTGACATCACCCGTCTGGTGTGGTGTTGGCCACCACCCCTTCCTGAGGGTGGCATGACCACCACTCACTTTTCACAAATCCTTTATTCAGCTGTGGCTCCCCAGCAAAGAGCCAGTATTTTAATTTGAATCTGTCCTTCACTGACAGAGAGCACCTCAGAAAGCTGACAAAAACTCCTTCTAAATCAGTATGATTCCCAGCAGTATTTTGATGATAATTAAACAATACTTTTCAACAAAAATATTACTTACTGAATGCTCTCAGATGCCTGTGGATTTCAAAGGAACTGAGTTCTCCTTAAAAGACAGTCCGCTCTGGCATTCAGCTTCTCTGGGGTTCTGTGTGTGAGGTAAAACTGAAAATGAAGTCTTCCTTCTAGCGCATGTGAAAACAGATTAATATTTAAAGAAGCGAGAAGCAGGATCTGCTTTTCAACACGTGCAACAGACCTCTAACCCTGACACTGGGCTGCTCCTGTCTTGTGTACACACATTAATTCCCACTGTTCACGCCACAGGGAAAGCAGCAGCAGCACAGATTCACAGCTGAGTGCCCCCCCCGATTATAGGATGCTCGGTGACCTCATCTGCAGTGTAATCCACTCTCCCGAAGTATGGGCAGCACCAGTTCACTGACATTTTATAAAAAAAAATAATTTATCCTCAGAAGTAAGATATATTAGCTAAGGCTAATAACATATTTTTGTTTTATTTGACTAAAGAACTTTCCTTTTATGACCAGGAGTTTTTTAGTGATTGAAAAAAAAATGAATCTGCTTTTCTTAACTTCCACGGGTCAACATTAAGATGCAAGGTCAGGGCTCAAGTTTTAGTGGAAAACAGTAATAAGTAGTGCCTGCAGCCCCCGAACACCACCAAGTCTCTCTTAGAGAGGAAGCTCTCTCATATATTTGAAAGTAAGTTTGAAAAATCAATTCAAAGAATGTAATCAATTGCATAGAATGAGGCTGCGGGTACAAGAGAGAGCAAAAGGTTGTCCAAAGATCCCAGTAGGTTAAAAAATCTCACTGATTTAAGCTGATTTCATGCTGTGCCTGCCCTTCTGAAACAGTTCTTTGCAATATTCATTTGTCAAAGCCTGAAATGTTATTTAGTTGTACAATAACACTGTAGCTGTGTAACAGCCATAGTTACTGCCAGGTGGTTAAGAACAGTTGATTTGCATTAATGCCTACAAACGTACTTTAGCCAGCAGGTTGCTACTGCCATTCCTGAATTTCTGCTTAATTATTTATTCTGGACTGCCAGCTTTGGCACCTGATGTATAGACACATTTAAGGTTGACTTTTGTTCAGCTGCAAATGGACTACGTGCTATTGAAATCAGAGGAGTTACACATGGTGGACTCAGTGGCAACAAGTGAAATCCTTCCTTGTAGAAAGCTTAAGCTTTTCTCTTTACCGTGAGCAGACTGGAAGATGTAAGTAAAAAGCAGTGTTGTTTTTGCAGCTGCAATCTAGCAGCACCAGTTGCGCAAGCAAGAAGAATAAATGGTAAACAAGTAGGGATAGGCTGCAGTGTACCTGAAGAAGTAATCTCTTCTTTCCTGCTCCTCGGCTTGGTCGGCGTGCCCAGGGGTGGATTGCTGATTTCCCCTGTAACGCAAAAACTGGAGGTTGTCAAACAAGCTCTGGGTTTCCATTTCAGAACAAATAAAAGGAGGTGCTTCCTTACCCAACAAGTAGTTGAGCCATGAAACTCCTCACCGAAAGATTCTGTGGATGCTACATTTGTCCATGGGTTTGGGAGCAAACCAGAGAGTCCAAGGAAGAGAATTCCATCAAGGCTTACTAAATAAATGTTTGTGCTCTGTTTTCATTATCTTCTCCCTGTCCCTGCATCTCACTATTATCCGAACCAAGGTATCAGGCTGGAGGGTCCTTTGGCATGGCCCTGGAAGCTCGTTCTTCTATTCTTCGGTAATTCCCTTTCTGGAGTCTTTCCCTCCATTAAATCGAGTCCTTGTCTTTACCTGCAAAGCTTTACATAGCTCTGGTCATCTGCAAATGGTCCTGTTTGTCAGGTTCATGCCACCTTGTCCTTGAGTCAATGGTCTGTGCCAGTGCTCTCAGCCTCACGCCACTCTTTGTCAGGTTCTCACATCAACAGCTTTACACAATCCAGCTCCAGTGCCTGGCTCAGGGCCCCTGTGCTCTTTGCCATTTTTATTCTGCCATTGGAATTTGGCCTGAGACATCTTCAAGGCAGGGTCTGTCCTTGGGGTTTGGAAGAACATCTCTCCTTCTGGATGCTGTGTGAAAGACCGACAACAGAGAATAATCATTAATCAGGGTAAAGAGAGCAGTGAGAGGATTTGTGTCGGCGGTGAAGGAGGCAGTGCCAGGAAGGAAGGGTTGAGCAGTGAGAAGGTGCCCGGCCATGGCTGACCCTGGGTTCGTGACAGCAAAAGCAGTGAACAAAGAAACCCCTGTCTGACAAGCTAAAAGTGGTACGTGAGGGGGTTAGAACAGTGGTAGAAATGCACCAGGTTTGTTCAAAGTGTGTGTGTGTGTGTGAGTTTGTAGCTTTTATCATCTACTCGATCCTTCCTGTAAAACTGACCCGAGGCGAGGAGGAAATAGCATTGTCTCTGTGGTGTCTTCTTCCAGAAGGGAAAGGCACAGGAGCACTTGGCTCAGTTGTATGAACACAGAAACATGCCCCGATGCGCCCTGCATCCTACAGCTACCTAGGCTGTGGCGTGTGGGCTGGTTTGGTGCTATTCAAGCAGCTATGCCATCTTTACTCTTTCTGGGAGTGACGCCAGCTTGCCCTTAGCTAAGATGGTGAGTCAGTGAAGAGCAAACAATACAATATCCAAATACATATATTTTTTTTTTCTTTTTACCAAGGGAGCAACAATCAATGAGTTTTAAGGACATAATTCCTACTTTTCTCAAATATGCAATTATTAGGAGTACATAACAACAACGTGCTTGCTTGTTCTCTGAGAGCATCTTGGGACTGCCAGAGAGATTGTAACTTTCTACCAGTCCTGCCAAAGAAAAGCTCCTGAAATACGCTGTAATGTCCTCTAAACGCTGCAGGGGAAAGACGCGTGCCAACAATTTCTGTCTGTTCTGCTTTTACTTTTAATCATGCTGAAAGATCAGGTTGCCAAAAATGGATGCCATGAAAAGCATTAGGGATTATGCCAAACTGTTTTCACTCTGCAAGTAAAACTCTGCCTCTTTTCTGCTAAATGGGCATCAGATTTTCCTTAAAGTGTTGAAGGATGTGCAACTAAGGAATGAAAAACAGTGGGTGTATTTCTTCAGGTGTCCAGTGAAGGAGCAGCCTTCTTCTGACTGGTCAACCTCCTTCACGGGCGGGATCTTCCTTCCTGGGTTTTCTTCCTCCCTGCACAACTCGGCTCAGGGAAAAAGACAGTAAGACAGCCAACTTTCTGGAACTATTTCCTTCTGCAAAAGACAGCAAAGCATCCAGCCAGTTGTTCCACCCATCTGGTGGTCATCATTTTCCACTCTGAAATTAGGAGGCCCTCTGTTGTTCTCATGGCCCTCATTTATCTGGGGGTCTTCCTCCTGGATTCTGAGCAGGAGTGACTAGAGGAGCACCTTCTGCCTTAAAAAAAACAACCACCAAAACCACAAAAACTAGTAGACTGCTACCTGATTCACTGCTGCCTGAGGGCAGACAGGGATGCTGACCCGCAGCGGGTATTACAGCCCGCAACAGCTTCTGTTAGTTGCAGTTGGGGCGATTCCTTCAGCCCCTCCTGTTTCTGTATGCACTCTGCTCTGCAGTGGTGTAATGTGGAGCGTACGTAGACCACCCGTGACCTCTTCGTCAGCCCCCGATGGCAGCCCCTGTAAAACACAACCGCTCAGCAAACGTAACAGAGCTTCAAGAAGCTTCTCGTGCTCCAAGGCAAAACATCATCCTGGCCTCATCTGGTGTATTTGCAATTTACGAAACCTCCCTCAGCAGTCATGTTAGCATGCCTTGCAGGTTTTCATACATCTGGTGAGACCCCTCTCTTCCAGAAGAACTGATCATCGACAGCAGGAGTCTGATATCCTGGGAAGCATGAAAGTCACAACGTGTCCGTTCCCATGTAGCTTTGTGAAAATCAAATACTTCAAATGAAATCATTTTCTTTTTGCTTCCTTTAATCGAGTCATTTGTAAAAAGGACGGATGCAGGATATATTTGCTTTTCTTCTTCAACATGAAAACAGAGTAAAATCAACACACAAACTAAATTTCATTTTATTGTAAACCAAAGCAAACATGGACCTACTTTTGAAGAGGCTGAGAGAAACACAAGAGGTGTTTCAAGATGGAAAATATTTCGACATATTATTCTTTCAAAGATTTCCAGACAGTCTTCTGAATTTAGGAATTAGGAAAATCCCAGTATCTCAGGAACACACAGCTGTAAATAGGCAAGATGCTCTCCAATGAGCACTGGCAATGAGGAGTAGGAATGCCTTGGAAAAGCTATTCTGAGACAGCTTTAGAGGCATCTGTCTTCTTCCATCTCATTTCCATGAAAAATGATCTAATGCAGACATTCTCCTAACTTCTTGGACAGTGAAGAAATACCAGCCCTCAGTGGTTTTATGGACCATCAGCAAATTCATTGACCTCCTTTCTCAAACACTGAATGGAAAAGACCATGAACATGGTTTGTTTCTATTTGGTTTTGTTTTCCTGGGAAGGGAGGGAGGGAAGAAGGAAGGGAGGGAGGAAGGGAGGGTGGAAGGG
>VZSZ01007666.1:164851-176364 GCA_013398815.1 Ibidorhyncha struthersii | reverse complement strand
GCACCCGCCCGCCGCGCCGCGTGGGTGGCATCCGCGACACGCATCGCACCGCCGGCACGCGTGGGACGCCGCGCACGCCGCGCTGCCCACCACCCACACCCGTGTCTCGCAGCCCACCGCCAGCCCCACTTGATTATTTAAGTCCAAAATAAGGTGCGGCGAGGTGCTCGGTTCGCTCTTCACCCGCCTCCACGCGAGGATTTGGGGGTGTCGTGGGGATAGCTCTGCGTAACCGAGCGCTCGCTGGGGTCAGCTGGTGGGGCGCACGGTGGTGAGCTCGCCCCTTGAAAACGCTCAAGTGTTTCCACCTATCGAAAGGCGCCAGGCGTTTTTAAGGGCACATTTAAGTAGTTCTGAATAAGCACTGATTGCAAATTCTGTTATTCGTAACAGTCGTTATTCAGGTTACACGATGCTTTTCCCTTCTCAGTGCAACCTGCCTGAGTGTATTTGTGATGCTGTTAAGAATTGAAGGGGAAAACCAGGCACTTCAAGGAGACTGAATTGTTACTGCAAGCAAGACAGTGGCGATTACTAAGAAGTAGATGTGGGGCAAAAACCGGGTAGAAAGCCAAGGTTTTATAAAAATTGATAGGAGTTTTGGAAGTTTTACTTGAGATATCTATTAAGGCAGAGTGCGGATGCCCAAGGTGGGCAGCCAGAACTTGACAAAATTCAGTAGTTATGGTGCCAGTCTGTAATAATCTATTCAAAGCTCTGTGCAGTGAATACAGGAGTGGAACCCTGTAGCCCTAACTCTGGGGCGCCTAGAATTGGTGTCATCTGCGTACGGGACGGATGTTGCAGTCCTCCAGGACCCTGGATTCTCCCTTTCTCAAGGCTTGGTTGTCCACCGCAGTTTGTAGCCTGGTTCCTGCGCCCCGTGGCGCTGGGGGCAGCCCTTCGTTTGGGCAGGCGTAAACCTGTGCCTGGGTGGGTACCCTGTGGGACTCCGCAAAGCTGAATGGGAACAGCAGCAAAACCGGGAGTGACATGCTCTGTCCTATATTGGGGACAGTGGACTTTGGTCGTGTTTCAGACGCCTCCCTCTGCAGGTAGAGTGAGCAAGCAGGAGTAGAAAGTGAGCGTGGCAGCCTGGGGGCTATTGCAGTGCGGTGAAGACCAGCCCAGAGTGTTTCCCGCCTGAGCTTGGTCTGCTTTCACCTAAAGCAAACGTAAGTTTCCAGCCACTCCAATAGTGGACAATCTTGTGAGTAGAATTTCCAAATATATTGGAAAACCTGCTGATTTCCAAACCACGTGGAAAGGTTCAGATTCGGCCTTTTTTCCCCCTGGTTTTTGCTTCCCTGAGCAGTCTCTTATCTACAAGGCCATCCTTCAGGGGTGGCAGAGTCACTCCCAGCATGGTTTGTAGTGTAGGGAGGTGCAGAGAGATGCTGTCCAGACAAAACGAGTGCAAACTAATGAGCAGGAGCAGAGGAATGACTGAGCAAGAGACTGGGACTAGACACTGCCATACGCAAGGCATGCAGTAATATTTTCCAGATAACGTTTCACTTTTTCCCCCCTCCTTTTCACTTGCAGTTCTTATTTAGGATTTCAGCTCTCTAGTTTTATGTTCCAATATATACAAGTATCTCATCCGAGCCACAGTCACTGCCTGGCTCTGCTAGTCTGTCGTGCAGCAGAGTAGAATCCTCCTGCGCCATCCGGCTGCCTGGTGTGGTGATGTGGAAGAGCCCACGAAGGTGGGTCGCGGCACTCCTCTGTCCTGGGTGAGCAGAGACCCACGGCTCGAGGGGACGGGGTCTGCGGCTGGGACAGGGACCAGCCTGGCCCATCTCCTGCGCTGCGCTGCCTGTCCCGCCTGCCCCCCCGGTACCTGCTGGGCCATGGTCAGATGGAGAAAACCAGGAGCACTAACTCTTTCACTAATGATACTTTTGTACCCTTTCACGTGTTGATTTCCTTGCCATTTTTTCCCTACCAGGATCCATTAGCTGGACACAAAAGAAATTTATAAATAGTTTAGATTCCCAGATAGTCTAATTTCTGTGAAAATGTAATTTTGTGAAAATTACATTTTCACAGGAAAGAGAAAATGATGGAGCTCCAGAACTGTCATGGAGGTGGATGAATTGCAACTTCCACTGTAGTTTTGCTGAAGTGCTTTTCATCTCATGCAGTGAAACTCATTCAGCAGCTCATGTTTTTGCTGTCTTGAGTAATAACGCAGTGGGGAGCACGCTCTGCTCGCCTTGCTCAGGCGAGTTGTCCCATTAAGACAATAAAAGAGTCTCTTAACAGATTATGATGTTTTTAAGTTAGAAAACTTCATGCATCTCGAAATGATGGCAATACATTTTGCTTCCCTTCAACTTATAACTGCATTGATACATGTTTATATTCCTCTTCGGCAAATAAAATCTGTTGCTCTGGCAGTCACTTTGAGCTCCCGTGTAGTTTCCAAAGAGGTGGGAGGGTTTTATTGTTTGGTTTTGCTTTTTACTTTTGGCTAATTAGGACCAGTTGTTTTAGTGGCTTATTAGACTTATCAGAAACTGCTGCTCTACCAGGGCAGTGCTGCGTGGTTTGGATGTATGCTCCGCTTACCAATTAAACGTCTTGGTTCTGGTATTGTTAAAATAAGAAGTAAAAAAAAAATAAAAAAAAATCACACTGCTTTGAATTTGATGCCAGATATTCAACAAAGCATTCATTCCATGTATCATTATATTGTGGCTTGAGAAATAGCAGGCTTGCTCTACGCTTAATAGTTTTGCTGGCATGGTTGTGGTGTGCTGTTTCCCCCGCCATCCCGGAGCGATACCGTCATGCTGGCAGATGTCCTCGCGCGTGGAGTTGCGCTGGCACAGGATTCCTTTTGCGTGTGTAACTTTCTGTATTTGGGAAACTGGTTTAAACTGTGCCTCTTCTGGGGAGATGAATCCGTAGCTGCAGACCCTTCTGAAGTGCAGAAAAGTCCATAAATATATGAGAGTGGTCATGTTGAGTTTGCAGGACAGTTTCACCAAAAAGACTGCTGGTTTGGCTTTTTTGGTGGGTTTTTTTTTTTTTTTTTTCCTACCGGCGCTTCTTTTCTTTTATTGCAATGGCAGTTTGGAGAGCTGATGAAAATCCGTCCCCTTGTTCTCCAGACTCTGGTGTCTTTGCTCCTTTTCTGTTGCCTGCAACTCTACTTCGGACATCTTTATGCTCTTGTTGTGAGTGAAAGCCTGAATCAAAGTCTGGATTCTGGACCAGAACATGGGCAGCGCTGACCCCCCTGCACTGGGCAGAGGCACCTGCCGGTGGGGTTGACCCGGGGTGTGGGCTTGGAGCTTGCCAAGAGGTTGGGTTTGGGCCGTTAGTGTGCCAGCCTTCCAAAGCGGTTGTGTGTCACCCCTGTTGAGCCCTTCTCCCCTCTTCTTATTTTTGCTGCTGCATTCAGCCTGTAGCTGAACCCTAACGCTAAACCCTGTGCTTCTCCTTGGGCTTTGGCACTGGGCTCCCTCTTCCCCACCTTCTGAGATGGTGACAAATCTCCTTTATTTATTCGATAGTGTCAGTAACCTTTATGCTATTTATAGGCTGTGATCGTGCCCCTCCCGAGATGTTTGCCAGATAAATTTAGCTCCCTTAGCTTCTCATCGCCAGTCCTCGCTGGCTTGCGCTGCCTTTCCTTCTACCAGCTAACGAGAGCTGGCCGTGTGCGGGAGCTGCGGCGAGGCGAGGGGTGACTCACTTTCTATGCTCGTCCGGGACAGACTTCATCTCGAATGAATCTCGATCGTTCAGAGCCTGGGGAGCCCGTCCAAGTGTCCACTTCCAAAAGGCAGTCGGCAGGGGAGTGGTGGGGGATTAAGCACAGAAGCACAGAAAAAGCCTGTGGAGGAATGCTGCTGTGGGACGTTGCGTTCGGTGCCTGGGAACGGTGTGGATGGGAGGGGAAAGGGGCTGTGGCAGGAAGGGCTGGGGGATGCTCGGGGGCTCTCTAGTTTGCTCCCCCCTCTGCTCGCATGGGGGGGCATCCCGGCTGAGCCTCTCCTCCTCCTGAGGCTGTGGAGCAGGACAGCGCTGCCTGAAATGCCAGGTTTTCCCAGGTGGTTCAGGCTGTTCAGGGTGGTGGACTTCAAAAGAGCATTTTCAGGTGTTCCCTATTCATGGTGGGTGTTTAGGAGTGAACAAGTTTTGTTCCCAAGGCTGGCTGAACGCTGTTTCTCTCCTGATTCGCTGCACAAGGTTATGGGGAAAACAGAAGGAAGATTGGTCTAGTGTGGGGGGGTGGATTTTATTCCGTTTCTGTCATCACGGTAAGAACCCACCTAGAATATGCAGAAATGAACAGACAGACACAAAACTCCAAATAAATTGCTTGGTTTTGTAGCTTCAATCTGAGTTGCTTGTTCTCTGCGAGACGGCAGTCCTGTTCCACCGTGAGCCACCCTCGCTGAAGGTGCAAACTGTGGCTCCGCTGAGGCAGTTCTGGTGGTGACCTCAGCTGAGCCATTAATTCACCTGCGGAAGGTTCTGGATGGTGTTTTTTGAGGGAGGTGGGTGCCTGTTCTGCTGGCCCTCTGAGGTGCCTGCAAGCGAGCCCACACCGAGCTGGAACACGTGCGGAGCAAGAGCCTGAGCAGCCTGCACAGCTCCGCGTCAGCGCAGCGGGGCCGCAGGTGCGTGTCCTGTTCTGCTGGGGACACGGCTGGCTGCCGGCATTTGGTCATGTCAGACCAGTGCGGCCACACTGGCCAGAGCTGGGCTGCTGGGTCCCAAAGGTGGGACTTTGCTGGTACTGAGCTCTCTACTGATAGTCTGGGATGCTCAGACCTACAGCCAGGGCTGGCAAAGTCCACTGTCCTCCTGCAAATCAGTGACCCGAGCAATCGGTGGGTCTACCTTAATGCTGGAAGCGAAACTTCATTTGCTCCATTGTGAAGGCTGCGATGTGGCAGCAGAACGAGGCAGTTCATCCCCAGCCTTGCTGGGAAGCCCTTCCTGAGCTGCTGGAGCAGCCCGCTCTGCGGTGGGAGCAGGCAGCCGCCTCCTGCCGCAGCGACATCCGTGATGCGCAAGAAATGCAGACTGCCGTCCTGGCCAGAGGGGAAACTTCTGCCCAGAAAAGGGCACGCTACTCACTCATCTGAAAAGTGTTGGGGCTGGCTGTGACTTCTCTGCCTTCTCTTCCTCTCCTCCTCAGGCTCCCGGCCCCTCTCCGGCTCCGATGCTTTGCCAAGAGAGCGAGTACTTGGATGAGCATGGGAAATGTGCCCCCTGCAGAAACTGCATGCCCGGGCAGGAGCTTTCCAAGGTAAATCGGCTGCTCTGGAAGGACTGGAAATCATCTGGCTTTTACAGTGCTAGGGGAATCCTCTGCCAGCCTTCCTTCGGAAGGGTACTGTTAGGTCCGGGCACGTTGGGAAGAGCTGGGACTTGGTGGGAAGGGACGGTGAACAGTTTCCCTCACGTTAGACAGAAGGGTGAGACAATGGGAGTAACGGGTGGGAAGGGATTTTGGGTTGCTGCTTGGGGTGCCCTTTATCCTTTTTGCTGATGGAAGTCTGAATTTCCTCCTGGTCTGTAGCACCGGGTGAAGCCGTGCTGCCCGGCCGGGCTGCACGCTGGATGGGCGCGAGCAGGACATGGGTACAGGGACGGGTGCTTCCCACCCAGGTGCCCCACGGGGTCCACAGCACCAGCCGTGCCTCCCGGGGCCTGTCGCTGCCGGAGATTTCCTCCTCCCTAAACACAGGCAGTGGGACCCGGCTGAGCCGCAAATGGCTTCCTGGCATGTCTCCATCCTCCGATGGTGCTCTGGTGGCGTCTGCTCTTGGCTGGGTTCTGAGGACCCTTCACATGGGTGGTAACCCCTCCACCCCTTGCCCGAAAGAAGGGACACCGTTCCCCTTGGTACCGCTTTGGGACCTGATCTGGCTCCTCGCCACAGCTGTGCAACCCCCTCGTGTCTTGCAGGACTGCGGTGATGGCAGTGGAGGGGATGCGCAGTGTGTTGCCTGCCCTCCCAGGAAGTTTAAGGACAGCTGGGGGCATCATGGCTGCAAGCCCTGCCTGTCCTGTGCCCTCATCAACCGCATCCAGAAGTCCAACTGCACAGCAACGACCAATGCGGTCTGTGGGGAGTGTCTGCCGGGGTGAGTGGGGCCGGATCCTGGCTCGAGCGGGGCCGCGGTGGTCGCACCTGGGAGCGTGCAGGGAAGGGATGGGCAGAGGCGGCTTTGTCTGAGGCCACGCAGAACGTGGGACATAAGAGGAGTCCTGGTGACCCAGGTCTGCCTCTTTGAGGATACTGCTAATGACATGCAAATCAGACCCATCCGATGGCCCCCTTGCAGCTCCAAAGAGGGGAATCTGAAGGCTCTCATGAACGAGCAGTGGAAGAAAACTCCTTCCAGGCCTGAGTTGTTGCTGTGGGCACCAGGTCGGCCAAGACCTGGAAGATGAGTGGCTGTAGACCACTCCAGCTGGTGGCCACCAAAGAGGAGAACAGACCGTGCCTCGGGTGACGGGTTTAAGGAGCTGCTGGAATGAAGACAGCTGCATACAACCAGTCTGCAAAATGCCCAAGGGCTGCAGACCATGTGCTGGCGAGCAGTGGGACTCGGGACAGAGGAACGAGTCGGGGCTCTGGTTTATGAGCCTCTTCCCAGACACAGCTGTAGGCTGGGCTGTTTCTGTGGCTTCATGGAGCTATTGATCACTGTCACCCACTTTGGCAGATGGGGGGCAGGGGGAAGGCAGTTCGAGTGATGTTCCTTGGCCAAAGTGGCGAGAAACATGAAAAAGTAGCTGTGGGTACAGCTTCAGCCACCAATGGAGAGACCTGCTGCCATGGGATGTCCCCGTCTGCCGGGGCAGGAGTGCGGGGGTTCGGCTCTCCCCACACTGCCGTGGGGTGGACAAACCATCCGTCTCTCCAGGGCTGGGCTGGCGGGGGCTCACTCTGGGGCCATGCGCTGCTGAGACCCTCTGCTCTGTTTGCAGGTTTTACCGCAAGGCGCGGATCAGCGGGCAGCTGGACTGGGAGTGCATCCCTTGCACCAAGCAGACGCCTTCCTCCGAGCCTCAGTGTATGTGCCATCCCTCGCTGGTGGGAGTGCCGAGGTGCTCTGGGGTAGGGTGGGTGGTGAGGATGTGGTGGAGCAGATTCACGGTATGTGCTAAGTCATTGTGACCGTGTCAAAGGCATGCACGCAGATGTGCACCATCCTTTCACTGATCCTGCTCACTGGCCAGCCTACTCGGCTGGCCACAGCACAAGCCACTGTGCCACAGACCTGCTGGAGGAGGCATGGTCACTACACATGAAGAGGGAAGGGCAGGGAGGGGGTGGCCCAAGCCTCAGGGTTACGCTCCAACGTTTTGTGGCTGGTGTCTTTGCAGGTCGGTCCAGAACAAACCTGGTGAAGCTAGCCGTCCCCACTGTACCACCGCAGGACACAGCCCTTCTTGCACTGACCAGCAGTGCCCTGGTCATCATCGTACTGGTGCTTCTGGCACTCTCTATCATCTACTGCAAGCGGTTTTGGAAGAGCCAGTGCCAGCGAGGTGAGTCAGTGCCCGCAGTGCTTCTCTTCCTTCTCCCTTTGCTGTTCACACGTGCCCGTGACCTGCTCCTCACTGTGTTGAGCATTGCCCCTAGCATTGCTGCTCTTGCAGCACACAGTGACCCCAATGTTCCTCTGCTCATACAGAAGAAACACCTCATCCTCCTTTTTGCATCTACAGGATCTCTCTTGTGCTTTGCCTGCACAAAGACACGGAGGAGCCTCCCTCCTCCTTAGTACCGTAATTAGTAGGAGAATGCCATTTACACAGTCAGAACTGGCGATCTTCTCTTCCTGGGGTTTTGCTGGGGCAGGCTGAGGTTGAGTGGCTCGTTACAGGGCAGGACCGGTGAGGGAAGAGGGCGGTAGGTTTGGTGGCTGGGGCTGGGGCACGTTGGCATCCAGCAGCGTGCCAGGGAGCTGCTGGCTCCCAGCTCCTCGCCAGCAGACATACCGCGTGGCTGAGGACATGCTGGGGAAGCAAGCCAAGCCTTTGCTCAGACTGGTTCTCCTCTATCCTCCAAGTCTTCCTGAGGACTCAGAACTTCTCGGGCCAGCGAGCAATGTTCCCAACTGCGGCGGCGCCTGGCAGATTCCTGTGTGAGGAGCAGATGTCTGGTCCCTGCTGCCTGGGTGTGAAGAACCTGAGCCCCTGCTACAGGCAGGCAGAAGGTACCTGCTTCTGCCACCTCTTTCTCTGGGGGAGGGAGGGTGGCGCTGGGCTCCAGCTCGCACGGTCCTGGGACCTACTGAGATGCCCTTAGGCAGGAAGGACGGAGCTGGACGGTGTCCGAGTCCCACCAACATGAAATTTGGGACCTCTCTAAACAAATGCTTGCAGACCTTGTACCAGAAATACTCACGTGGCTCCTGATCCCCCCAGCCTACTCCTTCCCTCCCTGCGACTAGAGGAAGGATTGACCACGCTCAGAACTTGGCAGAAAGGCACAAAGTGGCTTTGCTCTGTGGTGGTGCAGGGGACAGGGGTCTGGCCTCTGGCAGGGTGCTTCTCGCTCTGCCCACAGGCCTTGGGCTACTGGGTTTGATGGCGGGGCTGGCAGAGCCTTGGAAGGGGCCAGGGCAGATCCCAGGCTTTGCTGAGCCGTTGCCGGCTTCTGGTTTCAGGCCCCATGGAAGCGGTGCAGTTCATTTCAGATGGGGAAGCCGTGGGTCTCCAGCTCCCCTCTCTCCAGCCGGAGATGGACATGTTGCCGGCCGTCGCGGTCAGCACTGCCTCCAAAGCCCAGCTGAGCAGGAGTCTCCTGGAAAGTCAGCCCCTCATCCGGGCATCGGGCCGCAGCGACTGCCTGGCCGGGGTCCTGCCGCCCCCCGACCCCAGGCAGGGCCAGCCAGGCACGGCAGAGGCCCTGGCCCCGCTCTCCTCCTGCGCCTCCGAGATGCAGCACAAGTGGCCGCACGCCCCGGTGGAGTGCACTGAGCTGGACCTCCAGAAGTTCTCCACCCAGGCAGAGTTTGTGGGTGGTGAGCGGCCAGAGGACACGGCGAGCCGGGTGACACAGAGGATCCCGGCAGAGACTGGTGGCACAGGGCGGGAGGTGACACGGTGCCTGCCCTCTGCCTTCCCAAATCCCACTGCCGAAAGCGGGGAGCAGCTGGTAAGTTTTTCCATCCTCGTTGCTCCTCCAAACCACCACCGGGCATCCAGGGCTTGTGCACAGGGTGCTGGGCTCGCCGATGGGTTAGAGACATAGACTAAGGTTCATTAATATCTGGGACTAACTGGTAATTACCAAAAATGATTTGCCAGATGTTTAGTGGTGTGTCACTCAACAGGCCATCAGCCATGGAGACGTGACCTGCTGGGGCAGTTTCAAACACCCAAAAGACCAGAGTCAATTTCTTGATTGTATAAGCATATCTTTAACTGATGTGCTCTTGAGTGGTTCTTGTCCTCTTGCTCTCCAGAAAGCTGACCTGGCAGCGGGGGGAGCTGGTTCCTCCTCCCTCTGGTGAGCTTGTAATGAACCTGATGACTAACATCACTGAGGGTCAGAAAATGTCTGGCAGAGAGATGCGTTTAACAGCTTAGCTCCAGGTGACCGTTTATGGAAGCAGTTTGCTGGGAGGCCCTGGAGCATCCCAAGGAGGTTGTTGGCTCTGTGGGATGGTAGTTCTGGAAGGAGAAACACCATTCCTCTGAGCCTCTGTGACAGCCCTGGGAGCAGTGACAGGCATGGCTGTTGTCACCACACTGCCACCAACCTTGGGGTCTTTGTCTTGCCAGATTGATGATGCCCAGAGCCTCATGACTCAGATCAGCAGCACAGCGAAGGGTAAGTGTCTTTCCAGCCTCATCTTTGTTCTCCAAGTAGTGGGGTAGCAGAGAGAGGCAATACTTGGAAGGGGGCTCTTCCAGAAGCCCACCACGGCTATGTGGAGGTACCAGTCATCACAGGGACTTTTCTGACTTTCGTGGCCTTTGGTACTAGTTCACAGAGTAGGGTTTTCTGTGATACTGCCTTGAATGGTCTGTGGATGGGTGGCAGATGGACGCCCAGTTGTCACTGGTTACCAGCCTCCCTGGGAGTGACCTAGCTCCATGTTGCTGAGCTCTGAAAGTGATGTTGGAGGAGATACCTGCCCTGGCAGGGTGGCGTTTCACCTGCTCAGCAGGGACGTGGGCTGGAGCCTGGCTGCTCCATTTACCCTTATCCTAGCCAGATAGGTTGGTTTCTAACCTCGTTTTGCTGTGTTGCTGCCCCTAGGTCTCCCGGTAGCAGAGTTGCCCCATTCCTTGGTGCAGTCACTTGCCTTCTTGTTGGACCCTTCATTGAATGGTGTGAAGAACTTCAGCCACGTGGCGCTGGAGCTGGGGGTCACGCCCCAGTTGCTGGGACGGATATCTGGATTTGAGCAGCTCGTTGCTCACTTCACCTACTCTGGAGACACGGTCACCATCCCGCTCCTGGCCCAAGCTCTGCAGCGGCTCCAGCGGTTCGATGCCTTGCTCCTGCTCTGCGACCACTTCGTGCTCAGCCAGGCTCAGGGCTGCCAGCGCTAGAGAGGATGGGGAAGGGCTGGAGGAAGCTTCAGGCACTGTGTATACTGGTACGGGAGAGGATCTGGTGGCCCTGTGGTCACATAATCTCTCTGCTGTGCACATGGGGAGTACGCGGAGATGGTCTTTGCATCGCAGGACAGAAGAACATGAGGGGGGGGCATCCTTCCTCAGGGGAGTGCTGGGAGGCCGCAGCCGTGCCTCCTCCCAGCCTCCGTGTGGGAGGGTTTGCTCGGGCACCTCTGGAGGCTGTTTTTCTCCAGCTGTGTTGGCACCTTTGTCTGGCCGTGGAGTGCCATCAGTCACTGTGCCGCCTGCACCGTGGTGCTCTAGGTCTGCAGTGAGCCCCATGCTGACCCCATGGGGTCCCTTGGCCACAGGGCTCGGTCTCCACAGGTAGCCACCCTCCTACGGGCCCAGTCAGCCATTGCCTCCCTCCTATTCCAGCTCTCCTGTCCTTTGGCCCATGCTCTGCTTTCCTGGGTGCCGGTCGCCACATTCTCAGTTTACTTTTCACTTGCTCTTCTCCCTGTGTGCTGGAGCCGGTCCTCTGCAGAGGACCTGGCCATGGCTACTGCGCTGGGCTCCAGCCTTCGGTCTCCCTGGGCCACCCTGGCACCTTCCCTGTCATGTCCTTTCTGTGAAGCGGTGCAGTTTTCGTGCAGGAGTCTCAGACTGATCCCCAGGATGGGTCGACGTATGTCCTTGTTACAGCAGCGTACTGTGGCTGTCGGCCTGGAGCAGGAGCCAGATCACTCCCCGGGCTCCTGCCGGGCGCCCCAGCCCCGTGGATGTCTACTGCCCACCGCCTCCGAGCACCGAGGCTTTGCAAACCACCCTGCAGTGGCACCGGGCGGCAGAGGCAGGGGGGCTTCACCGCCGTGCCCCGGGCAGCAGCCAGTGCCATGCCAGCGCCGGGTGGCAGCTGGAGGCTGAAGCCGTGGCCGGGGGTGGGGTCACGGCAAGAA
>VZSZ01007666.1:133686-163891 GCA_013398815.1 Ibidorhyncha struthersii | reverse complement strand
TTTTTCTTTTCCCCGTTAAATGCTGTTAAGACTTGAACACGCTCAGGATGTGGTTAGATAACGGGAGGCATGGGCAGTTTCAGCTGGATCTGACACTTTCTCTCCCCTGCTGTTTGTTTCTTCCAAAGTCAAGGTCGTTTTAGTGCTCTTTGCTCCGCAAGAACCAGAAGTAGTAAACCTTATACCCATTTTAGGCTGGGCTTAGTCAGCCTCTCATTACATGCTTGGTCTGTTACGGAGCAGTCAGGAAAAGTATTGCTAAAGCAAACGCAGCCTGGGGTCAGGGTTTTTTCGTTTGAGGTTTATCTGCAGCAGGGAGAGAGTGTTTGGATTAATCACTTAACAAAATCGAATAAATATTTAACCCTTCTGTGGACACACTTAGTCACTTCCAGAAGGAATTAAGATAAATTCACCTACGGCTGAGTAAGGGTGTTTGTGCAGCTCGACTCACCAGCTCTGGCTCTGAAGTTGGAACCAGTCTGGGTGCCTTGTCCTGCGTGTCCCTGCATATGTATGTCACCGGTGCCACCAGTGGGTGGTCCCTCAGGGTGCCCAGAGCCACAGTGGCCGGGTAGGATGGCAGAGCTGTCTTTATCCTGTCCCATGGCAGCATCAGGAGCAGGGGATGGGCAGGAATGGCCATTAAATTAAAAACAGTGAATAATGAGGGCATCATCACACGTACTGCAGGTCCTCACGTTTGTCCCTCCTGCATGTGCTGAGCAGTTCTGCTGGTGTGCCAGTGGGTGGGCTCTGGACCCATTAAATGGATCATTTTTTAACTTTTTTTTTCTTTCTGCCTTCTTTGAGGAAACCAACCCCATTTACTTCATAGGTTCTAAGGTAAACTATTATTTTTCAGCTGTTTGATGTCTGAGCAATATTATTCGTGGTCAAAACTTAACCTCTGCCTCGAGGCCAAGGAGGTGGCATGCAGGCTGGGTGTGTGCCATGCCATATAGTATGTGTAGGGGAGTTGTGTGCCATGCCGCACCTCCTGCCCCACTGGGCACTGCCCCTTGAGCCGTGCCGCTGGGCACGCTGCCGGCGGTGCTGGGCTGGCAGGGGAGGTCAGCGCGAGGCAGGGGTGGTTTTAGCCATGTTTTAAGTGTTTTAACTCCTCTCAGTCCCACCCGGAGCCTCATACGAGGTCTCGGTGCGAGTCACCATGGTTGATGCTCCAGGGAGGCTTGATCCTGCACAACAGCATTGCAGGATGAGGCTTTTCAGTGGTGGAGCCCTCCACCCCCCCACCCCACCCAAGGGCTGCTCTTCACTCTCACTGGTGACGGTGGCGGGCACCCTCCTTCCAGCTGTGGTAACAAAATCAGCTGTGTTTACACGGGCCAAAATTTCTATGAGTGGCCTTTGACTCACACCACCCACCCCCGCCCCCTCCTTGGGACCCCTGTGGCCAGATTGCCACAAGCCCGGCTGAAGCCCCTGGGAGATGGGGAACCACAAGAGCCTGGAAAATGGGGCATAACGCTGTGGTTTGTACATCAGCAACAACGGCGGTCCCTGGCCGGTGATTTTCTTTAGCTGGGAACCAATGGACTTGATACTTGACTTTTGCTTTTTAATAGTATTTTCAGCACAATACATGGAATGTAAGGGAAGGAAATTCCCATAGCGCTGGATCTCGTGTTGCAGCGTCAGGAAGCTGTCTGTGCCAAGCTGGCGTGTCTCAAAAAGAGTTGAAAGAAATCAAATAATTCAGCATCTGTGCAAACTTTAGCTGGGGCTGAACAATGGAAATACTCTTTTGCGGCAGGATTATTTTTTTACAAGCGATTGTTTTTGACACCGCTCTTGTCTGGAAGTCTGATTTGCAGAGGAATTTATATGATAAGTTTAAGTCCAGCCCTGTTCTGGAAAGCTCTTAAGCATAGACTTAAAAATAGGCATGTACTTAAATCCTATTAAAATGAACAATTAGTACATCCTTGGGTGCTTTTCTTGAACAGGATGCTTGTAAGAATTGTACCTTCGATATGCTCTTACAGAAGCAGGCAATACTGAAGAAAACTCAGTTTTAATGATCTGGGCACACTTCTCAGAAAAGTCTGCAAGTGTTAGGGGGAAATGCCCTATGTGTTTTGGATTACTTAATAATGCAGACTCTGGTGCTTTTCTTAAAAAAAAATAATACACTTCTGTAGCCATGGTTTACCTAGGGGAATACATGGTATTTTCTATGGTGGATGTTATTTTTCTTTGAGATTACGAATAGGTTATTTATATTTTTGTAAATTCTGTGTCATTACCATTGTAATTCTGAAGTAGAATTGTTCCTGTTGTTTTTTTGGGGGGGGTGATGTCTGTATTCAAATAAAGCAGTAGCTGAAGCTCCTGCCCTTTTTGTTAAACAAGGGGTGTGTGCGTGCCCCACATTCCTCCCAGACCTGGTGCTCTCGAATGCTGTGTGTTTGTAGTTAAATAAATTTCAGAGCCGGAGGTGGTGATGCTCGGTGAGTTTTGATTCCTCTCCCCTCCTGCCTGTGGGTCTGTCTGTTGGACAGGAGGGTACAGATGAGCGTGACCCCCAGCCCCCTGCCCCCCCTCGGGGCATCCCTGCGGCCTGGGACTGGGACCTGGATGCTGACCATGGGGTCCGGTGGAGGGGTACATCTGGTGGGGGCAGGCGGCACTCTAAAGCAGATGCTGTTGCAGCTGAGTCTGTCATCCTTGTGACATTGGCGTGGGAATGGGGCAGGAACAGCTGAAATGGGTGCTGCTGGAGAGAAGCAGCCACAGCCCCTGGTCCCTTCCCCGCAAGGTGCCTGTCCTTACCAGGGGGCATCAGCTGCTGTTCGTTGCGCAGGTTAAATCTTTCTCAGAAGGGTCAAATCCCAGGCAGGGTTCATCAGCGGGGAGGAGGCAGAGACCTCAAACGATGCCCAAGGAGCTGCCATTCCTGAAGCTTTGCTGAGGAGCAGTTGTTCTTTAAGCTTGGTAATTACAGTGCTTGTTAAGTCTGTTCATGCCCTTACACTTGGTCTGTTCTTAAAAATAATTATTAGAATGAAGGATATGATGATTTTCTTTTCTAATTAAAGCTATTATACTTGTCCAGACTCTCGCAGGCTTTATAGGTGCTTGTACTGCTATAGCTCATTCCTGTTGTGAAGAATACCCCCATGCGATGCTGTTGCGTGCAGCCATGCATCGCTAGCTGCGCCTCTGCCATTCACACGATACAATAGGTACGGATAAAGAAGCCTCTGAAATCAAGGCCCCGAAGAAGCAGTTGTTCATCACTGAATGCAAAACCATAGTATTGGTAGAGGTATTCAGTGTGGGTGGTTTCCAAAGAAGCCTTTCCATGGATCTCCTTGGGGGCGTGGAGCCTCTGTTTTCACAGACGCTCGAAATAATACATCCCAAGTTAATAGAGAAAAGGATTTGCTGCGGCGCTGAGAACAGCCGTCCTTACTGAGAGTCTGCAAGGAGTCAGTGATCCTAATGTCTCTGCCTGCACCGAGCTCCAGTAAAAGCAGAGGTGGATGGTGCAGGCAGGTGTGTTTCCAGCTCAGGAGGAGCCCAGCCCTCCCGCTGGTGAGGCAGGTCTCGGGACCTGGGCTGAGAGCCCAGCCCATGCTGAGCAGCTTGCCTGAGGCCGCTGGCGTGCTGGGGAAGGCTGTGCTTAGAGGAGAGCACCTGAGATGCATGCTTTGGGAGACAAGCCTCTTGCATCCTGTTGGGATGGGAATTCAGAGTATGCCTTCCCTTACCTTTGAGTGACTCCTGGTTTTGGGGGCTGTAACCATCCAGGACTTTTCATTCTCAGGTCTCTGAGGACCGGACACGCTGCAGTAGGTAAGGTGTGGGTGGGTTTGGCCCTACCTCAAGGGTCTGCTCTTCTGGAGAAGTCCCTGGGGTAACCACTCCCATGCAAAGCAGACTCTTACACCCAAACCAAGGAGCTCCCTGTGAACAAGAGGTTTCCACCTCGCTCTGCTCCTTGCCTCAGAGCGTTTGTGTTGTCTGGTCTCGCCTCATTTTTTGGCTGATGCACAAGGAATGATGATAAACCGTGTTCCCCTCAAAGTACTTGGGATTCTTGTTTTCAACACTGTGATAGAAGTAGCCATCTGTGGGCCTGAGCTGGCAGGAGGAACGTACTCCCTGCATGTAGAGAAGTGTGTGGTTGAACACCTGCTCCTAGACGCTCAGAACAAGGTTGACTCTTACCTCTCTGGTTCCCCGTGCCTCATCAGCTACAATTTACAGAGGCTGGCAGCATATCAAGATGCTGGGGTATACATGGTCCTCACCTCAGCTGCCTCCGGGAGGAACATCTCCAGCTGGGATGCAAAACTGTACAAAGGCATTCAAAGCACATGGGCTGACTGCTTGACAAGCCTCCAGTTCCAGAGGAGGATGCCAATAAATGCCATTTGGTCCACACAAAGCATGTGTACTGGGCGTTCTCCTGAGCTGGTCTGGAGCAGGAATGCAGAAGTGTGTCCTGCCTTTCACAGCAGCCACAGCTTGCAGCCAGAGATCCTGCCAAGCCAAATGTTCCTGACTGGTGGGGTTTTACTTTAAAGAACTTGGGTGAAATGTGTGGTGTGTTGAGATACATCACTTGTATCCCCTGACAAAGTAACTGCAGAGGTGGAGACCAGTGACTCTGTGTCCTTGTGTAGACCAGTAAACCCTGAGCAGACTTTATCTGAGGTCTACTGAGGTGCTGTTGGAAGTCAAGTGGGGTCTCAGCATCCTTCTCCCAGGGGGCTCCTGTCTGAGGGCTGGGAGTCCCTCTGCCCAGTGAGCACTGAGTCACAAAAGGGACCTGATGGAGATGTCCGGCCAGGCTGAAGATGTTCCTGCTAATGTAAGTGGGTGGGACCCTGCTTGGCAACCTACAGCAAGAGCCAGGCTAATTAACGAGCCCTGTATTTATAAGGACTGCATCGTCTGTGAACAGTTAAGGCAGATGAGCTTTCTAAGGTTTCCCTCGGAGGCACAGAGCAAGTGCTTTTACAGTAAGACCTTTTTCCTGAAACCCTGTGTTTTCTTGTCCATCATTGGTCTGAGACGATCTGGGCTAAAAACAATATTGCATGAAAATGTGGACCAGAAAACTGTACTCACAGGAAGGAGAGGGCAGGAGAAGGGACCGTATGAGCAGAGGAAGGCTGCTCTTTTCTCTGTAGAAAAGGGTCAGAAGAGGGAAGCACATGCTCCTCAGGGGAGATTGACTAAACTGCAAAGCTGGGGTGGAGTGAGCAAATGGCAGAAATGATGAAGAGTGCTCAGTAGCACCTTGGCAAATGGAGCTTTCCAGCTTGCACTTCATTTCCTCACCCACCCTAAAGAAAGCTATGATGTTTAAATGCAGACCAAGAGAGTCTGAAGAAACATGAGCCACCACAAATAAGGGGGGCAGAAAACCCACCAGCAGCAAGTGGAGGTGAGCCCTGTGCAGCTCGGCTCTGCAGAGGTTTAATCTGGCACAGCTGCTTCATTAGCACACACACATGCCTGATTGCATTCAATTATGTGACAGAAGAATCTTTCACAAATGTTCAGAGCGCATTTCAGGTGGGTGGAAAACTGTCCAACCAAATTTTTGTGTCAGTCTAAAGTAACTTAAGCCAAGTCATTAACATCTACTTATCCAGCATGAATAATTCGGCAGAATTTAGGTAAGCAGCCAGGCACCAAACCGCACCTGGACTTGGAGGCTCACCAGTATGTTCCTCCAGAGGTTTCCTTCAAACATCTGTGACAGGCTGTCCTCAGACCCAAGGGTGGGACAGCCACAGAGAAGAGGAAGGAGGGGAGGAACACTCTGCTGGCTCTCCCCATGCTGGCACCTGCTGCTGGTCCCTGTTCTCAGCCTGGTGCCCCAGTGTACGAGGTTGTCCCTGGCTCTGCAGATGCCGCTGGTGGTGGTGGTGGGAGCAGAGCCAGGGCTGTGCCCTGACCATCCCTCACATCCCCGCGCTCAGTGGCAGTGGTGAGTTGCTGCAGTGGCTTTTAGGTGAGGGGTGGGAGCAGCGATGCAGAGGCTGCCTATGGTGGAGGGTCCGGCTCCACTCTCCAGCCTCCCTGTGCGTGTCCATTATGAGGAGGAAAGAGCAGAAACCCCAGATGAATGATGGCAGGGAGAGAAGGGGATTCACAGGGGTGAACTCAAGGAGAAACCCGGTAATTAAATTTCAGCTCATTTTCATTTCAGGGGGGACAGGCCCAGGTGATGCTCAGCTCCCTTCTGCTCTGCTGCTGCTCCTCGCGTGGGAATTACTCGTGCCCGTAGGCATTGGTCACATTTAGCGCGGTAATAAACCACTTCTCCTGCTGGGCTTATCTTGCTCAGCCCTACACCTCCCTGCTCTCCTTGACAGAGTAATTGTGGCACTGAAGCTTTTAAACCTGCTCTGCACCAATTTCTGTGTGCTCCTGTCTCTCTGCATAGGGGCTAGAGGACAGTCAATTAAATTTCGGTTGCTAAAAATGAAGACTTAAAACCATTAGAGAGAACTGAATTTCCAGTCCCAAGTTTCTTTCCTTCTTCGCTTTCCTCTCCTTCCCTACAGATGATTTTTTATTGTTTGGTCTCTGGTTTTCCCATTCTGTATTTTCCACAAGCTTTCCCTTGCGTGCATGGTTCTCGTATTACTGCTGCTCTGCGGGACACAAGGGCAATTACAAGTGAATGAAAACACACATTTTACAGCACATTATTGAATTATTGAATGTGTTTGCCAGGAGACAGACATTTATTTTTCTTCTACCTTCCAATCTCACCTGTCAAACCTGTGGGCTGACTCACAGGATCTCTCCAGATGCGGTTTTCAAAAAGCAGCTAAAAAGCTTTGCGGTACGTGTGTTTGGGATGCCAGCATCTCCGGCTGCTTTGCATCACCTGCGCGTTAAGTGCAAATATCACCCCACAGCTCTGCTGGGCAGACAAACCTGCACCCAGGCCTGGGGACTGTCTCTGCCATTAGATTCCCTCCAAATTTGAAGAAGGGGACAATCCCCCTCAGCCCACGCTGCCCCAGCTGTGCGGACGGGGTGCTGGGGAACTGGACGTAGTGTTTAGAGGATTAAGGGGACGTTAATGAGAGCAAACCCTCTCAACTGGAACCAAACTGGGAGCAACAACAACAGCCACCAAAAAAATAAAAATAGAAATGGGAGCCTGATTCCTTTTATTGGCAGCCGAAGTTAATTTTTAAGGAAAAACATTGCAGCTCCAATCATAAAACCTTGCTGATGAAAAACACTCTTTGTCTTCAGGCACAGTCTGATGCCAATAATTATTACTATCTGTCAAAAATACATTATTATCACAGTGAAATTCCTGTATTCCTTCCCTGAGTCCCGGTGGTAAAGGCAGTTTTCTGAGACTGGCCAGCCTATTTCTGTGTGACAATTATTATGTTAACAGGAGCCAATAGACTGGATAACGGGCTGATTTTGGATTTGAATGCAGCATTGGGGAACAGCATTTTGGCAAAAGAATAAAGCGGTTTTGCAACCCATTCAATACCTCTTCAAACTCCCCCTCACATCCTCCTATGATCTGGTTTTAAGAAATTATTGGATTACAAATAATTACTTCAATCAAATACAAAAACAATAGGGCCAATTTGCATAATTTCTCACCTCCTACAGTTAATTTAAAACCAGTAGGAGCAACGAGCACACGATGCCTCGGGGTGTTCGGGCACCTCTGAAGGCTGAGGTCAAACACAACCCTGAGCCGGGGGGGGGTGTGGGGGGTGTGCGTCCCACGCCGACCCCGATGCTGCAGGAGCTGGGGCAGGCAGCGAGGACTGCTCCATCAGCGGAGCAGGGCGGGTTGTGAGCGGCTCTGTGTCCTCGCTGAGGTCTCACCCTGGTTGTGTCCTAGAGGGTCCCCCCAAAGCGTGCACCCCCATACCGCAGGCACCGCTGGAGATGTGCCCCTGTCCCGTGGCACACGCGCCACAGAAAAGTGTTTGAAATGGAGGATGGTATCCTGGCATCCAGAGTGTGTGTGTGTGTGTACAAATATATGTATAAAATATATATGAAATGTAATGGAGGAAAGGCTCATGTGCTCCACTTGTATAGGGAGGGGGGGCAGAGACTGCATTAGCAGTGCTTAAGACACCAAATAGGAAAATACTGCAGTTCCTCCCGCCTTCACCCTCAGTCTCTCCTTCCTTTGATGTGACCAAGGGAAATGCAACGGCAAAACAAATAATGTGGCCCCTTGGCTTCAGAAAGAATCGGTGTATGGATTCAGGCTTGGCCACTGAGGCTGTCACTGGTCTGGCACAAGCCGAGAGCAGTTTGGGGGATAGCAGTGGCCGAGCTGAGCAGGGGGCAGAGGCCGAGGGAGGTGGGATGCAGGAGAGACAAACCGGGCTGGAAAGCTCGAGTTGCTGGGGAGCTAGAAGGGGAGAAAGCAGGAGGTGTCTGTGGGAGAGCTGTGAGCGCTGAGGGTTCGTGTTGTTGCTCGGCCATTACACACCAACACTCCAGACAGAGCTGGGGGCGAGGTGCCATGAGCACTACTTTCCAGCACAGAGCTGTGGTTTTCATGGCCGTTAACTTTGCCTCACCTAAGTAACTTCCACGGATTTTTACCACACTCTGTCTGCCTCAGCCTAATCATGTTTTTATTGGAAAACTCCAGATGAAAGAATTAAGCTTTTCCCAAGAATGAGGTTGGTGGAAAACATGTTTCACGCACACATTCACATATAAGATCTCATTAATCATATCTGGCTGACATGTAGCTGAAAATGGCAGTATCTATAGCATAATGCATAGGCACAAGAATGCCAATTTTCATGGGAAGCTTTAATTTCCTACTTTTTTACTGTTTGATTCTCCAACTCTCATATTCTTTACAGCCATGTTTTAGAATGTTTTGGGGTAGAATATTTTGGTAAAACCCAGCATAACTTCCTTGCACACGTTGCTTTTCCTTGTGGGCCAAGGCAGGCGCAGGCTCCGGGTTGATTCCCGGAGGTACCAGCAGCCCGTGCCGATGAGCACACAACCTGCAGCGACATTTGCAGGTGTTCCCCCTTCCCGCTCTGTTTTAGCTGGTATGAGACACTGTGTCCACACACACACACCCCCCGCCTCTCCCCATGGAGAGGAGCTCCAAGAAGATCTCGGCACCTTTTACAAGCAGAAACTAGACTGCCATTAAATGGCGTGACCATTTTCGTTCCCACATGCTTGGTGACGAACAGGGAACCACCATTTGGGGCCCGGCAAAAAGAGGATGAACAAAGCGCTGTTGGTGCTACCTTTGCTTCTGGCGAGACCAGCCAGGCCACTCCGCTGCCTGCGCAGATGAACGGATCTCTGTCCGGGTCCAGCTGCCTGCACAACACACTCCTGTGAATGATACCTTAGTATAAAGCATCCCTTCCCTCTGCCTTTCCTCCTTTTAGTGCCCCCGGCTTTGTGCACAGCCTGTGTTTTATTTCCTACTCTATTAATTTGCTGCTATGTCAGTGTTCTAAGATAATGAATATACGATCAGTGTTCTTCACTTACCAAACATTTTGTCTTGTTGTGGTGAGTGCTCAAAGGAGCAAACAGATATAAGGTTGTAAAACAGAACTCTTAAAGTTTCTAAAAGAGCTTTAGTTTTCCCAAGAATATGGAGAATAAAAATCATGGAAAACTACATGATATTTGGGCTTTCTGTGCTATTTTAAGCTTCTATAACGAGGGATAACAGCCAAGCTGATGTTGCCAGTGTCCTCCCTTCTCTTCTTTTTACTAACCCCGTTCATAGCAGTCTGCAAGGGACCAGCTGTGCCGGGGGCCAGACTCTTCCTGGGCACACCTGGGATGCGGTGCCTCTCCCAAAGGCATACCCTGGGCACGGGGCTCCCGTGGGGACAGCTGTGCCACAGCTGGCTGGGCGGGGGGTGGGCATGGGGAGCAGGGCAGTAGGGCTGATCAGCGAAATCACCCACAGGGAAAGGGAAAGAATATTCCTTTAAAGCCGGTTCTGGAGCTGAAGTGTCTGTCCTCTTCTTGAGCAAGCTCTTCTGTCATTCTCTGGTAAGACCTAGAGGATGCAGTGATAAATAACTTTTCATGTGGCAAGAACATGCGAGGCAGCTGAATTTTATGACATTTGAGTTTGGAGGAAAAGAAAAGCACAAAACATAGCTGGGTCCTTTTTCTGGAGGTCACCAGCCTCCCTTTACTGTCACTTGTAGGGTTTAGCAACCTCACTGCTTTAAAATGCAAGGATGTCTTTGCAGGATTGCACTGAGGATTAAAACGAGTGTTTTAGCGGCTAATTCCCTGGCCAAACCTGCAGGAACCCATTGTTTCTATCTGGCCCCCTGTGAAATTGAGTTAACAGCAGAAGACCGACTGCTGGGCAGTTTTGGGGCTCAGGCTGGGCACAGGGCTCTGACCGGCCCACCAGCACCCACAGGGGTCAGAGGAATGCTCGGCTGCGGTGCGTGGACCGAGCTGAGGGGACAAGAGTAGGAATTACCGCTGGAACGTCTTGCACACCCAAGATGGGTTTGTCACTAACCCTCAGAGTAATTTTTTCCTCTGTTTTTTTCCGTCCCTCCTTTTCTCTATCCACACTATGAATTACATCATAAATGAAATAAAAATCTGTCCTTAAATTAGAACCCATGCCCCCAGAGCTAACCAGAAATGTAGGGCACTAAACTTTATATTTGCAACGTACAGTTTAAAGATACAGTCCTCCAGCTCCCCACCAGAAGTATTTCACAAGGGCACCAGTGAGTCATGAAAAGTCACTCATCCCAGACTGCTGGAAGGAGGACCATGATGGTGCCTGTGGCATTTGAATGCTGGGGATCAAACAAGCTTAAGGTTCATTTTCAGCCTGTTCCCATTTATAGCTGAGATGTCTGAATGTATTGCTAAACATTCATGGTCTTTATTAGCTATGTTAATCATTACAGTTCACCTAGAGGATGAATATATTTCTACATTATGTCCTGCAAGCTATGAAGGACAACAGAATACTTACATTCCACTAAACAGAAGGCGAGGTAATACAATTTAATACAATTCTTTTAAATAGAACAGACAGTAACCTTATGTTCAAGTCACCTTTAGCTTTAGGTTTCTTAAAATTAACTTTCAATTTTAATAAAGGGAAAAAAAATCTATAGCCTGCAATGAAAATGTGAACATAAAGAGGGGATACTGCATTAAAGTTACCTATTTGGAGCTGTCGCTGTCACCATTTCCATGCAGGGAACTGTTGGCATTATTCACTGGCCGTAAGCAAGAACCACTGGTGCATTTAATTCAAGAACAGGGTAGACAATTAAGATATTCTGTTAAATAACTGACCTGTAATTACAGATTCAGGGAAGACAATGTATTATGAAAGGAATCCTAGAGATACCGTAATGGTAAAGCAAAGACTTGATTCCTTTCCAGCCTTTAGGAGGGACTTGGTTTATTAACCCTGATGTGAAAGGTCCGAGCAGTGTAACACAGCTCAGAAGGAAACAAAAGTTTCCAAAATATCCCAGAGTCATCCAGTCTATTGCAACTCCTCATTAACTGAACTTTGTGGTAAATCCATCACGGAAGTTTTGCACGATCCAGGAACTCCTTATAGTTTTGAACGCTGCCTTGTTTGACATGTATCACCAGTAAAAGATCAAAATGAGCAGTGGAAGGAGAAAGAAGCTGCAAAAGGTAAGCAATTTGTTAATTGATCACTTAATTCCTGTTAGAAATTGCCTGAGACAAAATGCAGCAGCAAGCAAACATCATCTCTATCTCAAAAAAAGGAACAAAATCTGTTGCTCTAAAACTTTCCTGCCATTATTTTTATCGTGTATCATAAACTATCTCCTAACAACACCCAAAGTCTGGCTACGTTGGAATCACACTGATTATAGAGCTTAAATTGGCTGCAAGTGTGGATTTGAAATAGCAACGACTTCTGCAGACCTGGTTGAGAAATATGCTGTAGTTCTGGGAGAAGGGCATGAAACTGTCAAAAATGATGTTTTGAAAATCACTGTCCTACTTTCAGCTGCAAACACCAACTGAAGATCCTTGCAAAGGGAAAATCCTGGAGGCAAGAGACCACCGAGGTTCAACAACCTGCCAGGACACAGTATGTATTAGATACTTATGTATACAATGAAAGCATACGGGTATGTTAGCCACTTGGAGAGGATAAAAACCTTTACATTGTGAAGCTGCGTTAATTGGACAGCAATAAGGAGAAATTCCATTAATGGGGACACTCCCTATAATTGTCCCTTATGGTGGCCCATAAAGCAATAGTTTTTTGTCTCCAGCAGACAAATTAGATGGTCCATGAATCTGATTTTATAAAGCAATTCATCTGTTCTTATCTGTCAAGGAGATTTTTATGAGGTCTGTCATGGAAAAGTCTCTTCAAGTGACAGACTATTGTGTTGTAAAGTCAGACACGTGGTTTCTGCAGGACTCAGCCTGTTGGGTTTTCAGTTTTTCTATTACTGTTTTTTTTCCTCTCACCTCTGATAAGTGACAGCTGCTCTTCACTAACAGCTCGTTGCAGAGGGCAGTGTCCTCGCGCAATTTGGCATTGCTGAACAAGGCATTATTAGCCAGGATGGGCTCATGGGAGAACAAAACTTCATTACGAGGGCCAAATGCATTAACTCAACCCGTATTACTGGGTTAAAGGAAAAAAATACCAGAGGGGGAGCAGGGCAAAAAGTACTTTTGCTTTGCTCTCTGGGGAGACTTCCAGCAACCTCCTAAGGAAGGGTTTGGTTCAGTGCAGTGCAGCAGGCACAGGCGCTTGCAGACCTCCCTGCTCCGGCGTCAGCTCGCTTCCCTCCCACCCGCTGGTACCTACCCTCTCCAGCACAACTGGGAGCACCACTCAGGCACTCACCTGAGCTGCAGCAGCCTTTGGTAATCTGCTTCTGCACTCCTGCCTTGTCCCATCAGCAGGTGAGCCCAAAGGACTTCAGTCCTGTTCCAATGTAGACACCTGAAATGCGGCATTGCCAACACATCTTGGCAATGAGATTGCCCCTGACATGCCTGCTCGGCACAGAAGGCTCATGGGGATGAGCTGAGCACTGTGGTCATTGTTGGAAAGGTGTGTGCACTGGGAGTGCTTGGACATCACGCTCAGGGGAGAAGTTCAGGAATATATACTGGAATTTGGGTAGGGATTACTGCTGAGCATGGGGGACAGGGCAGCTTTGTGTAAACCCTTCAGTCTTTAAACTGAGCCGACTGCAGCACTGTGCTTGGCGTGATTAACCTGCCCTTACCCTGTCAGAATTCCTGCTTGGGCTTCATCCAAAGTCTGGGGAGATCAGAAGCATTTTTCTCCCTACCGCAGCGCAGGAGGCGATAGCTCGAGGGAAGCAAGCACGTTTGCTCCTCAGTCGGTGAGAGGGTAGAGCCATCTGCCCTGACTTGAGGGAGAGACTCTCCTTCGCTGCCCATGGCAGAGGGTGTCTGCTCATTATCTGCCAGGTGTTAATTCTGGGTAAGCCCTTTGCATCGGAGCCTCCTGGGCGAGGGTCGGGCTTTTCCCTCCCTTCTTCTTCCCCTGGTCTGGAAGTGACCCAATCTGCTGAGTGCAGATTGCTCTGTGCAATCTGCTCTCAGTGCAAGAGGATTGTCTCTGACACTGACCCAGCTCTATCCCCACTTCCCAGGACTTGATCTGGATTTAACTGAGGACATTTCCATTTATTCCTTCAGCATGCTTTGGACAGCCCCTCGGTACTGTTTTCCACTTGAAGAGCTAACTGATGATAATTGTATTCTGTTTCTCCTTCCTGAGCTAATTTTCTGACTCATTCTGCATTTTTTTTCTGCTTGCTTTTTGTTAATCTAGTTGGCATTTTGTGGTTTCTTTGTTCATTATGTGATGGGGCTATATAAGGGGATTTGTCTCTGGAATTCAGGTATCCCCTGCACTGTGTTCTCTGTTATCGTCTTCATCAGTAACTAAGCTGAAGGCAGTTAGATGCATTCGGCATGAGCTAACCTTAATAAATCTGTGTTGTTAATCACTCAGACATGTCTCTGTTGAATCTCTGCATACTGATTTGTGTGTGCTCAAATAGTTTCTCTGCAGTAGACTTCTGGTAACTCAGTGTTTTAATAATCTGTCCTCCAAATTCACCCTTGGGGTCTTGTCTCCTGAGGCTTTGCTTGTCAGGGACAGGTTCAAGTCACCTGCGTGCCAAGGACAGCAGCACTGCGGCCGCCAAAGGCATATGGTGATGGCTCGGTCCACAGCACATGAGCAGGATGAAGGCTCTCTGGATGGTACAGGCTTCCTGGTGGACTCTTCTCCCACCCCACGCTCCCTCCAGATCTCTGGCCTCTGGGCTCCCGCACTGTCGGGCTGCAGGGAGCAAACCATGCCATGTCTGCTGCCCGCATGTCACCGCAGGCTGCCCCGGCCAGGGCAGGTGTCTGTGCACAAAACTCGCAGCAGCCCGCTAGCGCAGCTGTGCTGGGAACAGGGAGGAAAACAGCCAGCAGTGGTCCCATTTTTGGAAGTGCTTCCTTGGTCCTATTGATGGTGGACACTGGGCTGCCTCTGGTGCCACAGGAAGCCGTTCCCACAAGCAAGTGGTGTGTCTGAAGACAAATTAATGAATGTTTAAGCATCTGTTTACCTGCTGAGTTGGCTCAGACTTTGACCTGTTTCAGCAAAAGCAGACTTTCAGAGATTCTCTTTTCCAGAGCTGGGCTAGGTAAGCCCTCTGATCGCTGCAGCAAGCCTTGCGCCTGCAGCTCAGCAGAGATGCAATCTCTTGCGCCTCAGTCACTGTTCCTTGCCCAAGTCAAGCAACATAACTCAGTTTATCTTTTTTTTTTTTTTATGTTGTGCATCCTATCGTTTGCCTGAATGCCACTGAGAGAGTGCTGCTGTGTTAGTCAGGGCATCCTCAAGAGATACAAGAGCCTCGAGGCAATGGGCAAAGCGTGCAAGGCTTTGAATCTCATTCAGGCATTGATAATTACCAGCCTAGATAGCTAAGCCATTACGAAGATGCAATACAGTCAGCTCTTACATCATGCCCATTTAGGGGAGAAAAATTCAGCAATGAAGAGATGCTACAATTGACAGATCCAAGGAAAACCAGCCAGGTTATTTTTCACAGCAAGAGATAGCTAACTACATGGATTAGCAGAAGATCAAGGGAGTACGAAGAGAGACCCACTTCTTTGGAATCAGGTCTTTGATTCCTCCAGAAAAAGATTATGCTGCAACCATTTAAAGAAAGAAAGAAAGGGAAAAAAAAAAAACAACCTAAGAAATATTACTGATGGACTTAACACAAGGTTAAGAGACTTCTACTTCACCCATAGCCAACAGACATGACAGGGGCTCCCAGAACAGCTCTCCTATCAAAGGGATGATGGGCAGGTACAACTCCATGGTTTGCTTGCTGCTTCCCAGAAATTTGGCTGTTTCTGAGGAAACCAGCAGCCAGTCTGTACCAGCATTCTTGGACAAACATCTCAAGAAATTACTGAAAATTTCTACCTATCCATCTTGCACTGTAAAACAGCCCTGGGGATGGGATTTAATCCCCGGCTTGGCTCATACCCCAGAATTTGCCAACAGCGAGGTAGATGTCATTTCAAAATCACAGCGAGAGCCATAGCTTAATATTTCCCATGGAAGATATCAGTGTTAGTGTTGTTGCTATGGTTATTTCATAGAAGCCCAAGATATAATATGTACATTGAAAGAAAACATAGAAATATCTCTTCAGAAACTGAGTTTTGTGTGCACAGTGCATCACACAGCAGCCTATGGAAAGGCACACTGAGAAAGTTTTGTCCGGGGCAATAAAAACATAGAAAATTAGGAATATGCTCATCCAGGATGAAATTTTAGTGTGTGGTTTTGTTGAACTCTGCATGGTTTTCGCGTGACACCTGTGTTTTTTTTCGTCAGTATCTATCTGAATCAACTGAATAAGTGTGAACAGCAAATAAGCCCATGAATCACAGCTAACCAAGCTCTACGTCTTCCTTATTAACTGATGAACTGCTCACAGTTCACTTAGCACTACTGCTCCGGCACTAGAGAGATGGGTACTCTTTTTTAACTTATTACTTGGTATGAATCCTGTTACCTACTGGCAAATAGTCAGTTTACACCTTGTTTTCTGAAGGGGTCCTGCAAGAGCATATCAGAGAAGCTCAATAGCCCAGAACAAGTCCGCCAGATCGACAGCGAGCACCAAGCGGGGGTCTCGGTGCCACAGGGCTGTTCCCACCTGCCTCCAGGCCAGGTCCTGGGTGACTCTGTGCTTTACCCAACCATTGCTGAACTTTCTTTTCTGCTGATTTTTCATCCCTGTTCTGGACTCTGAGGAAGGGGGAGGCTTATCCAGTTCTTTTAAAGTAAGACCTCCCAGGACTATTTTCCTTCTTGAGCCCATAAGACGTAGCATTATGTTGCCATCTCCCAGGTTGCCCTGAGGTTGCCATTGCTCATGTTTCCACTCTTGAAGGCAACTTTCCAGTTGCTGGGAGAAACCCATCCACTGTACCTTTTAGCTGCGTCTCATTTACATCCTCAGCTTGTGCTAAAAACTTATGCTACAGTAACCGAAGGATGAAGGATGCTGGGTTTTGCAATCTTTGGGGAAAAGGCTCTTAAACTTCTGAAAATATTTGAATGGAAACAGGCTGCTACATTTCCATAGTGGAAACCAAAAAATCCATACTGACATCCACCTTTCCACCGGGAAGAAATAATATTTTAATAAAATGGAATACATGGTAGTTTGAGGGCCATTCACTAAAAGTCTATGAGGAGTGAGGAACAGTAAAAAGGCAAATCACAGCTTCTCTTAATAATTAAATGAGGTGATGCTCATTATTTAGAGATGCTTTGATCATTTTGGAAAACTCACAATGATGTGTTTCAACTGAAAATAGTTCCTGCTCTACCCATAGAGAGGGCAGTGCCTGCACTCAGTGGCAGGCTGCCTTAAATTCCCATAGTCAAATGGTTGTTAGTTTCCAAGTGAAGCACCTCAGGGATCGTGTATTCATCCATTTCTGCTGGCGCTCATGATGCTCTCCTCTCTTCTCCTTGAGCAGATGTTGCAATATACACCTGAGGTGCAGGGACACGGCTGAGTGGGGTCAAGTGGCCCTGAAGTGCGTACATCCCCTCCGTTCTCTCCTGTTCCTTCTCGCTGTGCAAATGGGGGAAAAAAATCAATCCTTAGTTTCCCTTCTTCAGTCTGTCTCATCCTCCCCCAGGAAGTAGGTGGGAGCACATCCTCATCCCTGCCAGCGACCTGGCCCCCCCATGCCTCCTCCCCAAGCAGAAGCTCAGTTCAGGCTATCGCCAGGGTAGACCAGAAGCATCCCTGACCCTGAGCAGCCATGACTGCCTTTAAACTACTGAAAAACATCACCTGGTTTTCACCAACTAGACAAACCCAAAGTCCTCAGCTGCCCCTAATCAGACGTTCCTTCCAGCCCTGTCACCAGCTTTGTTGCCTCCTCTGGACGCGTTCGAAGACCTTTACATCCTTCTTAAGTTGTGGGGCCCAGAGCTGCACACAGTGCTCAAGATGAGGCTGCACCAGCGCTGACTACTTTTTATCCAAAGCAGTTTGTTTGGGTTTTTTTGCTAGAAGTACAGCGTTTTCTTAGGAATTTCAGGCCTGAGAACCAGAGATTAACCATGCCAGTTGGTCTGTACCAGAGCCCCTCTGTCACCATTGCGGCATGTACTGGTCACCAGCACCGAGTTTTGAAGGATTACCCAGGAACTGTCAGGGCTCAAAACACACATAGCTTTATTCCCACAAAGACTTATGACTACTCAACCCAAAGTCTGGATGTATAAGTAAGTAATAAATATTTTCCCATCTTTTGTCTGTCTTCTTCAAGTAAGAGAAGTCCCTTGCTCAAGCTCAACCAGGGAAGCTGGGAGAAGCCTGGCCTCTGGTCTTGGTGCAATTTTTAAGAGGGGATAGTATGATGGAGAAAGGGACATCGCTGGCCAGGCCAGGAGGTCTTTCCAGTTCCTGCTCCCCAGTGCCCAGCTGTTGCTCCACACTGCTTGCAAAATCACGTAGCGATTCTGGTTTCTTTCTGCCTTTAATGTTTCTTTTCCCCGTCTTTTTCTTTTTTTTTTTTTCTCTCTCACATACTAAATCTTTCCTTTGTTCTGTATCCTTTTTTCACCTGCCTCCCTAAGTGTAGCTAAATTAAGCTTTGTTTTTCCCAGGACTGTAAACAAAACCTTCCCTCTTAGTCAAAGTCAATTCCGTTGTTTAAATGAAACTCTTTTACAGCAATTAGTAATTACGCAGAATGATTTCATTCTTCAGCTAGTGAATGCTACAGCCCTGATGAAATATTTTGTGGCCTTTTGTTTAGTGCCAGTGTAGGTTTATTTCCTGAATGAATGCATTTATAATAAAAACAGAAATGAATTCTCAAAGGACTAAATTTGTCCGCCTGAGTGCTGTCTGAGGCTGCCGCCGCCGATGCCCGGTGTGCGTTCCCGCTCCCCTCTCGGCCGGGGCTGGTTTTCCGCTGGCTCTGGAGCTCCAGCAGCAGCAGAAGGAGGGGTGGGCAGACAGAGCGAGGGGAGGAGGAGCAGCACCATCTGAAGGGGAAACTGCTGTTGACTGACCCTTACCTCTGCTGGGAGGCTTTGGCATACATTATCTGGTGAAACCCCATATGGACAGAGTCAACCTGGATGTCCAAACACATGTCAGACCGGGGCTGTTTCTATGGCTCTGCAAAGCCCTGTTGGTGTTGTGACACATGTTATGAGCTCTGAGACAGGCGAGCGACTCGGGACAGCACAAGCAAAGATGGAAACCTGGGTCCCGCTCCCTCTGCTAGTAACAAATGGGGAACCCCCAAAAGCAAATCACCCTGTCTGTGGACCTCCATGTCCCCTGCACACAAGCCTGCTCCTTGGCCCAGCTGCAGCTGTGGGGTCCCAGGGAGGGTGCTGGAGAGGCTCTGCTCCCACGGCACCGAGTACAGGGGGTGCTAATGTCATACGAAACAAAAGTCAGTAGTAAAACACCAGAGCAGCAACGTTGATTCCTGAGGCAAAACAGGGAGATGCCCTTTGATGCCGACGAAACCCAGCTCACTCACCTCAGCCCTTTGGCTCACAGGTCTGTGTTGGCCGTCTGGATGTTTACGGTGGAGCAAATGGTCTGTGAGGCAGGTCCCTTCCTGTACCTGGCCTGCTCCATCCACGCCTCGTGGCAGGACGTAACCACAGGCGGCAGCATGTTGTTGTTGTCCTGAGTCTGAGGCACCTTCTGGCACATACAGAGCAGGGACTTGAGCTCTGAGCGAAAGCTCTCGTTCAGCCAGCAGTAGATGAAAGGGTTGTAGCAGGTGCTGCTCATGGCGAACCAGTGCAAGGCAAAATAGAGGGAGTTCTTCGTCTTGATGCCTAGACTGGAGATGAGCACCACATAACAGTTGAGAGGGAACCAGCAGACAGCAAAGACCACCACCACCAGCATCAGCATCTTGATGCTCTTCTTCTTGTTCTTGTGGTGGGTGATATACTGCTGCGTGGTGATGTCTCCAATGGCATTGCGGAGCCACAGCTTCTTGGCCAGGCGTGTGTAGGTGACAGTGATGATTAGCAGAGGCAGAAGGTAAAGAAGGAGAAAGGTAGACAGGTCCAGATACTTCCAGACCAGCTCTGCAGGCTCAGGAAAATCAGGAAGGCACAAACTCCGGACAGTGGCTTCCCTTGAAAAGCAAAGAAATACATATATAGCATGTGTCCATTGCCGTGCAAATGGATGCTGCCAATGTGGCAAACCACCCACAACTACCTCAGATTTGTAGCACAGACAGAGGAGAGCCAGATATTGCTCACCTCAACAAAACAAAGCTCAGTCAGACCTCTGTTTCCCAGAAAGCCTTCTCACTATGTTCTGTGTGTCTGTCTTACCAAGGATAAGCCGGGCTACTGTGTATCGCTATCTCCTTTCCCCTTAAACTGTGTTGTCTGATAAAAGAAATTCTGAGAAAGACAAACTGGAGTTTCCTTTTAGAAGCTGCAGTTGATTTGAATTGAATGAGTCCCTCATGTCCCATTAACATGGCAAAAGTCACCCCTGATGGCCCCTTCTTACAGAAGGGGCTACTGTGAAAGAAGCACTGACCTGGCTGCATCTGCCCCTTCCCCGTGTGTGTGGGCACAGAGACATGGCAGTGCTGGTCTCCTCTGTCCCCAAAACCCAGTGCAGGAGGAAAGAGGGCAGTGGGTGAGACCCACCTAACTCCGCTTTTCTCCAGTCCCATAAGTAATTCCTACATACCTGGGAAAAGGACACATTATACCCAGGTTTCCTGGAATGTGCCCACCGAGAAATCCAGCCCAGGATGTTACTCCTCTTGCACGTGGGCTGCGTGAACTGCTGTCTGGCCAAACACAACTGACCCGATCTTCCCGGGACACGGCAGAGTCACAGCAGGTGCTGGGATCACCGTTGCAGCACTCTTGCAATAGCTCTGCCTTGTCTTTGCCAGGTTGGACCTGCAGTCTGTGCCCTACATGGGTACACCCGCCTTTCCGTGACATCCTCAGCCAGAGCAGAAAACTGCTGCACCAGCTGGGAAGTCAAAGCCATTACAGATGGAAGGGGAAGGGGCTGCTGGAGGCTGGGAGCCATGTGAAAGCCTCGCAGGCGCGACCCTGCCTGCACAGACAGCACTCCTTCCATCCTGTTCCCACCAGCCCATTTCCATCAGCTTTTCAGGAGACCGCCTGTTGAAACCTTACTGCTACACCTAAAAACAGGCACGATGACTAGAAAACCTGGTCGCTTAACTGGAGTTTAACATAAGCCTGACGGTTTAACTTCTGATGGTTGACCAACAAAAGAACTGACTTTAACTGTATGCGATAGCTTATTTTAACAGCACTTCAGCAACCCGTCCCGTCCCACCAGCGGATCCAGGCTCTGTTGGCATTTTCTGGCTGGCAGCAGCTCTCAGCTGACAAACCCCAGCACCCTCCGCAGACCACCGCGTGTCCCCTCCGTGTCCCGCAGCAGATGACTGGAAGGGATGAAACATTAGGAGAAAGGAGCACTTGCCCATTTATTTCTGGTGGATGTTTTCCTCTTTTTCTTTCTCTTACTCCATTTTGCCCTTCTCTCTTCAACCCTTGTCCTCAGCTCACTTGTATTCAGCACAGACTTTAGTACCCATCAAGCTGCATTATTTGCTGCAGTATTGATTAGTATCTTTAATATCCTGTTTTCAGCCCCCGGAGCTGGCTTTTGTGCCACAAATAGAAGATTGCTTGAAACGAGACGGCTGCGAGCAGGGCCTGCGCACGTCTGTCGGAGGGATGACAAAGAGTGCAGGAGCAGAGCTCCACCGAGCGTGGCCGCTGAGGACCCTGGAGACGCTGCTCGAGCAGGGAACTGATGCAGAAAGGAAAATCATCCTTTATAAACCACTCTCCTGACCTTTTTCTCCCCGGGATCTGGCTCACCACCAGTGTGGGCAAGGCCAGCCCCTGCCTACAGGCAGCTGTGCCTGCCTGCCGAAGGGGACCGGCCAAAGCAACCGGAGATCTGGCAGGAGAAGCAAGCGCGGCGCCCAAGGTGACACTGCAGCATGGGGTCAGATGTGCCACGGCCGAAAAGCAAAGCCATAGGGAAAGAGCAGAAGTGACAGAGTGGGAGCAGAGCGCTCATCCCTCACTGTTCCCCCGGGAATCGGGGGACGCCTTGAGCTCGGGACAGCGTCAGGGCCGCGGCCGCTGGAGCGCAGCTGAAGGCTGGGAGAGGTGATGCTTCAGCGCTTGCAGAGCTTAAAGACACATTTGAACAGAGCAGGCAGCAGAGCGAGCCCACAGGTAAGCAAAAAAACAACTGCTGCCCCTGCTGCCCCCTTCCTTCTCACCCTCCAAAGAAGGGGCGCAGAGCCATAGAAGAGGCTTACGGTTATTTCAGGGAAGGAGCTGGTTGAGAGCAAAACCAGACAGGCCGCTGTATTTTGGTAAATTCTGGTATGACCATGCACTCGGCCACACTGCTGTGCACCGCAGCTGGAGAGGTTTGACACTGGTGGAGCCCACGTCCTCCTGTCCCCAGGACCCCAACTTCTGGTGGGACTTCTCAGGAGCCCCTGGCCCTGTGGGAGCTAATACGAGCAATATTCCAACAGCGGTTTTTATTCAATGGAAAGCAGGGATGAGAATAGCATGTCCTGGAAGTCCTTATATCGCTGAGCCGCCTCATGCCGATGCAAGGCTAGGTTTCCTCTGGCCGTGCTGAAGGATGAACAGAGACAGCTGCTGCGAAAGAGATAGCAGCGTTTGTTCATTCATAAGCAATTTGTTCAGTCATACCCCGAACACAGCTGCGAAGCAATGCGAGTACAGGAGTAACCCAGCACTTTGTTTACAAAGTCTAAGCAGTTGAAGATATTATATCCCCCACGGAGGCATCTCTCAGTCAAATCAATCACAAGCACAAATAAGGAAGAGCTGCGAAGCCCCAGAATGCACTCCCATTTCGTGTAACCTCTCGTATACAAACAGCAATAAAAAGCCTGTGCGGGCTGTCAAACACTCTCCTGCCATGCTGATGGGAGGGAAGTGGCTGTGCTGTAGGAAGAAAGATATTTGTCCTTTATAAAGAAGGGCAATACCTACAATAGAAATCTTTCTCCTGCTGCCTATTACTGCCTCCTTACCCTTCTCCCTGGGACGCTGCGCTCAGGTTGAAGATACCATTCACTGTAAAATTATCCCCTTGGCCTTGAGTTTGGCATTCCTGCAAAATGCAGGCACCAGCAGTGTGACTCACCACCATCAAAACCACCAGTCTGTGTAGCATTATCAACTGTTTTTTAGCCAGGAAGAGTCATAACAATGCCACAGGCTGGTGGGGACAAGAGGACCAGAACAGGTTGGGTACTATGGAGAAACAAAAGACTGAGAACAAACCGACCCCAAACTTGTGGTTCTGTATTTCCTCCTGGTAGAGAGGGTGACTTCCCAGCAATGCATGTCATCACTAGACCAGCTGGAAGCTTTTTTTTTCCCTTTCCTTTTTTTCCCTTCTATATCAGAACTTTTGCTTTCTTCTGATACTTCAGCAGTCCTCATGTGGATGTGAAATTCCACTTCATCTCCTTTTAATAACTTCTGTTGTTGTGTTCAGCCAAGCAAAGAGCTCCCTTCCCTGCTGGGCAAGGCAAAGCAGCACTCTGAGATGACTTTGTTTCCCTGCCGAAGCACTGTTCCTCTCACCAGCCCGCCACTGCAGAGGAAGAGGTGGAGGTTTCTCTTTTGCTTTTCTTGTTTATGTAACATTGGGCAGAGAAGCCCAGGCTTTAAGGAAGGCTGATCCTGTTTCATAAATCCAGATGGATGAAATGAAAGGAAGCTAAAATGCGTGAATCAGCGCACGAAGTCTTGGAGATCTGGGTTTTGTGGCCCCGCTGACTCACAAAGGCAGTCCTCTCCTCCCCGTTCTTTCTGTATAGCCTTGCCAATATCAGTACCAGATGTTAACTCCATAAATTTTATTTGCTTTCTTTTTCAAACGGCAGCTTTGGCTCTCTCTTTTCTCCTTGCCTGAGCAAGCTGGCTAGATGTGGTCTTCTTAAGTCTAAGGAGCTGAGCGAGCATGAGGAGACAAGAGGAAAGGCCCTCGGGAGAAAATGGCCTTCTTGAGGCAAAGCCCCTCCTAACAGTATCATGACACTGGAGAAGGTTTGTCTCAGCAACCTGCTGTGCTCTCGCCAGGCTGCGCTGGCCACCCAGCTGTGCCTGGAGCCTGCACCAGCATGAGGTTGTGGAGGTGAGACTCACCCCCTTGTCCAGACATTTGGGCAACGGCGAAAGCAAACCCAGGTCCTGAGGATGTGCGTGACCTGCAGTGAGCCAGGCGGTCCTTCCAGCGGGCCAAGCCTCTGCTGTGGGAAGTGAGATTTCATCCACACACAAACTCCCACTGGTTCCACTACGTCCTTCCCCAAGCCTGGGAGCCCTTCCAGCAGCTCTCACCGCTGAAAACCACCACCCCAGAGGGCTATCGGACCTCCTCACGCTTGCTTCGAAGGGGAAATAACTCACCTGTAGTTATACTGGAAAAGCTTTTGATAGATGGCATGGGGTAGGGAGAAACAGGTTGCCATCAGCCAGATAACAGAGATGCTCAGCGCTCCTTTTGTTAGTGACATCCTCTGCTTCAGTGGGTTCAGGATGACCTGCAACACAGACTTCACCGTGACTCTCATCTCACAGGAAAGCAAAGTCCCTTCACCAATGCACAGAGCTGAGGCATTTTTTGGCATGATCTAATGCTGTTAAGAAAATGACATGTGATTAGCAAAATGTCCTGCTTATTAGGGTGACCTAGAAAATGGGGAACCTTGAATTTTTCAGTCTGCTCAAAAGTGCTTTCAAATAAACTTTTTCCTGTGTTTTGTTCTGTGAGGACCACTTTCCTTAAATGGTGGGTTACATTAGATAGGGGAAAAAAGATGTCTACACAAATCTCTTCGCTTATGGGTATGTTTGTTTATTCTATATGGATTACATAACGAAACGTCTCATGTTCTGGCTGAACCCATGAAGCTGAGCCCTCCTCCCCTCTTTTGAGGCATTAACTCACCTTTTATGAATTTTTCTTTATCAGATGAAAAGGTAAAGGGCTTCTAAAATGTGAGAGTCTGGAAGATACTATTTGGCTGATAGGAAAGGAGAGTGATTGCTAGAGATGAGCGCGTGGCCTGGGCTGCCCTCTCTTTCCTGTGCTGGCAATGCAGTGAGCGTTTGGCACAGCGGGCGGCTGACACCGCCTGGCTGCAGGCAGGTGGCGGGTACAGCCTTCCCACAGCTCTGAAGTCTCCTCCCAGTATTTCCAACAGAGGTTTCCCACCCGGCTGCCCCCCCTTTATACCGTTCCAGCATTAGTCCTGTAGTTATACCACAGGACTTTAGTCTCCGCTTTTCTGTTTACTCACTGAGACAGTGAGCTGAGAGTTGCTGTGAACTCCAACTGTCCTGCAGCTTGATGATGTACTAAATGCCCAGACTGGTGTTTTACGGGGTTTGGGTGGTAAACTGAAAAGCTTGGAAAAGTTCCCTGTACAGCTAAAGTAACACTTTGCACTCAGCCTTGGCTCTGCTGTCTTTCGAGGCCCCCCACGTAAAACAAAGCCTCTTGAATCAACTCGCCCTGCCATACTTAGGGGCTAGGTTGGACCTGGCTCTTTTAAACTACTTGAAAAAGGTGTCCTCGCCCTTTTCCACTGAAAGTCTGGGATTGTTCTGTGAAACCTGTGATGCTGCACTTCGTTTTATGCCTCCTGCCCGTACCTGGGAGCCCTCAGAAGTCCATCAAGCCCTCCTGCCCCTGACACACAAGGCACGTCTTTGAATTTAGCTCTCTTCTCACTGGATATGGGTTTAGTCCCCAAGATTCAGCCGCCTTGAACCCATGGCTCAACCAAGACTGACAGGGGCTTGGGAAGAACCTTGCATGGGAATGGCAGACGGGTGGTGTTTTACCTGGTGCCTGTCCAGGGCGATGGCCGTCAGGGTCAGCGTGGAGACGTGGAGGGAGCAGTACTGCACAAAGCGGCTGATGTGGCACATGGCCTTTCCAAAGATCCACGTGCTGTTCACAAACCGAACCTGAGGGGAAACCAACAGGCCATCAGCCAGCAAATGTACTGAAAACAAATCCACAGGGAAACCCTTTGGATTGCACTCGAGCTGGCACATGGATTTTGCCTGGCTGGCTGGGCAGCTCCGTCTGAAACCCAAACAAAGATCAGCTACGCTGCATTTTGAAACACCTTTACATAAGACTTTGTAAGGTCAAAACCCACAGATTAAATGAGTGGTGCTGTCGCAGCCCTCCTAGCCTATTCACCTAAACACCATTTGCAAACAGCGATAATAACTTTTTGATTATACTAACAAGCATATCTGGAAAAAGCAGACCAAGTCTTGGTCACATAAACTCCCCCTTGAGGTCTGGAGAGCTTTCACTGAAGACTTTACCCAACTGGCAGCTCTGAAAAGCTTGACCACTTTCTTCCAGTCATCCGAATATGACTAGCATTCGAGTTGTTTCGACCCACTAAGTTTTAAGTGTGACTCTAGTGCTCTCCTGCGTGTACATTAAAAGTACGTGTTCATCCAGGCACTTATTCTGCATTCCCCAAGAAGCTCTCACTGTGGTTTGTGGCGCACTTGCAGAGACTTTAGAGATACAGAGTCTAATGGAGCAAAGAGAGCCCACAGGCTGCTGAACAGTGTTTTACTTGCCTGTCAGAGCTGTCTATTAGACCTGATTACGCTGGGTTCGTGCCTCAGTCCTAGAAAAGCATGCACAGAGGGGGTGCGACCACCAGGCAGAGCATTCTTGTGAGAAACCACCCTCCTGGCTGAAGGGATGGCACAACGGGCCACTTACCAGGGTAAAAGGCGTGTTGAGCAGCGTGATCATAATGTCAGACACCGCCAGGTTGACAATGAAAAGGCTGGTGGCCGAGTGCATCCTCTTGTTCTTCAGCACCACGTGGCACACCAGCATGTTCCCAAAGAGAGACATGATGATAATGACTGAGTATGCCACAATTAGGAGAGCTTTCACTGTTGGTTTCTGGGATTCCGGCTCATATTTAGCCAGCTCGGCAAATTTCTCCCACTCAACAATGCGGCTGTCTGTCCAGTTGAAGGTGGTCCTGTTGCTTGCTTGGTAGACTGACATGACTTTGGCCAAGGAAGAGTGATGGTCAAACTCCTCAAGAAGTGCCATCGTCTGGGACCTGTATGACTGAAGCAGCAAGCGAGGCATGGTGGGTTAACCTGAGTCTTCAACCAGCTCGAGGCCACTGGGATCACAACCCCAGCTCACGTAGCAAGCGATCCATCAGATTCAACTGCTTGGTTCTCTAGGAAGCTGGTGAAGATGAAGCTGCCATTACAAACACCTTAAAACGGAAAACTGGAGGGAGCCTCTAAGGTGTGATGGGTTCCCCAGGGGCAGAGGCAGCACCGGGGAGCAGTTCCAACTGGCACATTGGAAAGGAGCTGGTTTGGCACCGCATGCTCTCAACCCCTTCGTGTATCAAGAAGAGCGACAGCTCCACAGGCAGGCTGGAAGGCTAGAAAGCAGAGCTAGTTATCACGTGTAGCAAATACAGGAAAACCTCAGGAGGCGCTTGAAGTTTTAATCCCACATCAGCTTTTTCTTCTTTGTTCTCACCTGTGTCCATTTTTCCTCCAAGTTCCACAGAAGGCTGCACTGTTAGTGCTTTCATCCTCTACTTCAAAACATCCGGGTTTTTTTTTGTTGTAATGTAAAGGCAGAGCCATTTAGGGATCATTTTTAAGAGCACAGGTAGCTTTTGTCGGCATCTAACCCCAGCAATTATTCTAAAGCGATCCGGAACCTGGAAATCATCAGAAGTTGACTTTAGTCTGTCTTACATTTTCTCCTCCAAACAACAATTGAATTATGCTTCCAGTGTTTCAGTTTCAGTGAGAAAACCATTTTTCCTGCAAAAGGCAAGACTTAGCAGTGAAGAAGCACACAACTCACAAAGGATCCACTCACAGCGTCTGCAAACGAGCACCCAGTGCTAGATACACAAAACCAATTCCCTAGACACAAAAATCTCTGCTTCCTCATCTTTACTAGTATTTTTAGATATTTCTGGTGATTTTAGATTGCATTGATGTATTGATATTAAGCGGAGCCTATTAACTATGCATACTGGTATTTACACATCTGCCACATACGGGAGGAGAAAGTCATTTAGAAACTCCATCGGATTCTCTGAGAGGGTGGCTGGTTTGTTCGGTACGTGCCATTCCCCGCGAGCCCCGTGGCTGTGTGCACAAATCAATGGACCTCACACGGTGTGAGGGATTAATAAGCAGAGCTTTCAGAGCGCTAAAAGGCCCCCTGATATCTTCCCACACAGCAGACCAGCAGGCTACCCAGGGCAGCCGGCTCGCTGCGTGGCAGGCGGTGGCTTGAAGCAGACATCCAGCAGACTCCAAACCAACACACCGCTCAGTCACGGCGGTGGCCGCGGCTGCAAACACCACCAAGAGTCAGAGATCAACTGTTTTCTGATGGAAATAAGGTGCAGGGGACTGAGTGTGTTTCTACCCATGCATTCCCATAATACAACCTGCTTTGTCTTGTCTGCTTACTCTGGGGAGTGTTGGGAATACCGGAGGACCTACAAGAGGATGCCTCTCAAAAGCAAATGGATGTTAAAGCAACTCGATGGGGTGGAAGGAGGAAGGAATCATCCAGGAGACAGAGAGGAAAACAGATCTTGAAAAGAGGCTAGGGCTGTTTTGTGGACAAATTCATGAGTGAAAGAAGCCTGGGTAGGACAGAGAGCGTGAGAAATGCTCGCGGATTCTGCTAGAGCAAAGCAGCTGTAAGGCAGCAGATGATTGAGTTCCCTGTTGTTCTCCCAGTGCTAATGGTATTGGGAGCATCAGGATCAGCCCTCGAGCAGGCCCCAGTCTGACTCTCTCACAAGATGGGAACGTGGGGTGCTGCCAAGAAACCGTGAGCAGAGCTGAAACCAGGGAAAGGGATCATTCACCTTGTTTGAAAAAGGTGGTTTACACAGAGGACTCATTGCAGCGAAACATCTCTGAGACTAGGAGCTTGGTACAAGTCAGAAAGGACTTAAAGCTTATACAGGTAATGAGAGAATCCAGAACTACATCCCTCTTGGTTACTGGGGCAGGGGGGGGAGAGCAGACAGGCACTAAGGGCCTTAAGAAACCTGCGAGGTTCACCCCATGCCTGGGTAAGGCACACAGGACTCCACAACTCTTTATTGTCCGCTGTGTTATATACCGAGGATTTAATTCTTTATGTTTTACAGCAGCTCTCAGTAGGCAGTAAGATGGAGCTGCACTAAGCTGTAAGGGTAACGTAGCACGTGTGTAACAAAGAAATATGATTTTAGCCAGCTGCAGCTGAACCACTTTGATCTTTGAATAAGCACAGTTGGGATATTCGTGCTACACTGAAATGCCATCACTGAGCTTGAGAGAGGATGCTGTGGTGTGACAGATGAAACCACCTATTGCCTTCCCTGCATCAATTTACCTCACATTCTCATGTGGAAACTTGTCTTTGCTGCCATGAGATGAGGCCGAGCTTCAAGAAACTGCTATAATTCACGGGTCAAATCAGATTTGCAGCCTGTATGCTTCAGACTGGTGTACAAGAAATCTTGTACAGATTACTCAATTTAAAAAAGCCAAACAGGTTTTCTCGAGTGCCCGTGTGATTGAGAAGCCCATTTCTCAAGGACTACCTGTAGGATCTGCACTCTTGGGTAGCTCACAGTGACCAGGTAACCGTGACCTTAAATGGGGACAATGAACGGGGACCTATCTTCTCCCGTATTACACGTAGCCATTTCTCTTGTGCCTATGTCCAGGTACCTGTACAATCAAATAAAAAAACTGATCTGCCTGAAAATTAAACAAACAGTGTTTTCGGCTGGATCGGTTTCCTGACCTGACCCACAGCATGGCTGAACCTTGCTCTTTCCAGGGAAAGCACTAGGAACAAATGCCCAAGGAGAATGGAAGAGCTTAAGATGATGGATCTTTAACCTGATTTTCTAACGTGGAATTTCTCCTTCAGATCATCCTCTACCCAGTAAAACATTACTTTCAGTAACTGTTGAAGCTCTTGGCATCGGCTGCTGCCTTGGATGAGACCGCAGGTGCAGCAGAGAGGACTCTCCTGTTTTCCTGAGGAAGTATGCGTTTAAATGCAGGTTATCCCAATGAGTTGAAATACTACAGTTTCATGCAATAAGAGAGTTTAGCTTCCAGTTTTTATTACTTGATATCATCTGAAGGACCAGAGAGGAAGAGCCTACCTCAGCACAACTTTTCCTACACCTTCTGGTGTCGGGTCCAGACAGGCTGCTGAATACTCCTGGCTGCTCCAGCAATAATTTCTTCCTGATGCAGAAACGTCAGCCTTCCACTCTAATAAATTTAAAGACATCTTTCCGACAGCGCTCTGCCAAACAGTTTGAATTCTGACCAGAAATCGACATATCACTCACTGAACCAGGTAAGTGTGTACCGTAAAAGCGCGTACGTTGCAAGCACGAGTTATACACAGTTTCCCAACAACAACACCCCACAAACCCATCACTTACCCCCCGCCCG
>VZSZ01007666.1:86364-133643 GCA_013398815.1 Ibidorhyncha struthersii | reverse complement strand
TCTCCCAACAACAACAACAACACCCCACAACCCCACCACTTCCCCCCCGCCAGCCGGCCGTTCGCATCCCCCGGTGCCCGGTCCCACGGGGCCGCGGCGGCTCCTCCGGGTCCCGCTACCGCCTCCCTCCGCGCCCCGCCCCGCCCGCGGATTGGCTGCATATGCAGCCAATCCGCGGGCGGGGCGGGGCGGTCACTACTCCATTCATAAAAAAAGCCTCAGGCGCGGCCCTACCTGGCCTGCGGAACACGCGTGGGGAGGCGCTCCCCCGCGGGGTGTGCTGCTAGTGGGTGCTGTCAGTTCCTCCGTTCTTAGGAAAGCTTTGCGCAGGGTGAGGCTGTCATATCGGTCTGAGCTCCAAGGAACACCGTTTACCTCCAGGCAGGTACACATTCCGCTGGAAAGCAACACCGTGGGTTAGTGATGCTGTTTTGATGTATTTCTGTGCCACAGGTGTGCATATACTTTACAGGCATTAAAAGAGAGGTCCAGACAAAGACAGATGTTTGCAGCGTAGAGAACTCGTTTGGAATCATAACTCAGGTGTTTCCCTACAGCGTTTTAGCAGACTAAAGAGCTGCTTAACAAGTTTCAGCTTATTCTTTCATTTTAAAACTATAGGAAACAGCAGATGGGATGCTTGATACACATAGCGAGAATTGTCACTGTTGCTTTTGAAGATGAACTGTTCATAAGTTCTTGTGAAAAAGAAACAAGATTCTCTCCTTCTGAGAGATTTGGCTGGTCTCAAAAGTCATTAACAGGAGCTAGAATAATACATCATTTTCTTCTTCCACGTGGGTTACCAGAACACATACATACTGATGCTGAGGATGAAAGTCTGATCTCCTCCCCACATAATTCCCAGACCAGCTGATATGGAAAGTCGGTGCCTGTGCCACCTTTCCGAAAGGGGATTGTTGAAAAGCTGGATTTGAAGCCCAGTGAGCTCATTGGAGATCTTTGTGTTGACTTCTCTGGGCTCTGGATCAATTCCTCAGGCAGGGATGGGCAGATCTGCGGTGCCTGCAGCCGCCTGGCAAGGATGCAGCAGCTGCCGAAGAGCAGAGCCCACCCCAGCCACTGTGCTGCGGGGCTGTGGGTGTGGAAGCAGGCTGGGTGGGCTGTAAGCATTGCGCCTTCAATGCCTTTTCCAGTACGGAGCAGCTGTGCTTGCAGAGATGCTAGCAACGTAATGGACAGAAAAAGAAAAAAAAAAAAAAAACCCTGCAAAATTCTCCAAGCCTGAATNAAAAAAAAAAAAAAAAAAAAAACCCTGCAAAATTCTCCAAGCCTGAATTTCTGAAATGAGGATCTGAGTGGGTTTTCATTACTGACAGATTGCTCTTAGGTAAGAGGAATCCAGACATGGGAAAAACACTTGACAGATGCTGACACAGAAATGCAAAAAAAAACAGACAATTTAAGTTTCAGACAAAGATTTTAGATGACATTTTTAAACTGGAGATTGTCTTTCTCATTTTGCACACTCTTGTGTCACTCACACCTTATTTAAAAAAAAAAAAGTGAAGAAGGTTTTGTTTTCTGCCCACGTCCAGTTGCCTCTGTGATCTCCTGATCCTGCCCATGGCTCCGTTCCCACAGCCCACTTCTCTCCTGGCACCTCTACAGCCATGTCGCGCCAAGCTGAAGGCTGGCTGCTGGGCCGTGTGGCATTGGCAGGGGAGCAGCTACGGATGGGGAATGCACGAGAGGGACATGGGACACAGAGAACATGCCTCCTGCTAAGAATTGGGTTTACAGGTAAAATGGTCACACACTGATGTGTGCATCCAGTAATTCAAATTTATTGCGAGTCTAAGGTTTTAACAGCCCAGTCCAATTCAACAAGCAGTTGTTGGTAGTCCTGTTTGTTACAATGATAACATTTATTTTTCAAATTATCCAATTATTGCTAATTCCAATTAATAATGTATTTAAAATCGTTATACACCATCTTCCTAATATCTGTCCTGTTCTCTGGCATTAAGTTCACCTTTTCTGTGTGCTGTTAGAGCAAGCAGTTAGCGTCTCCTGTTCTTCTCTGGGAATATGGACTACTCTCCGGTAGCTGTTACTACCAAGAATTAAAAAACAATAATCCAGAAGTATCTTCAAGCTCAGTTTCCTGATCCTGGAAAGCTGAGGTGGTGGCGAGAAGAGGTAACCCAGCACATGCCCTCTCCTACGCTGCCCAAAGTTGGAGGTGCTGGTGGCCATGGAGCTTCGTACAGGGCTGGAGCCATCGGTCCGTCTGCTCCCGCCTGCTTGCTGAGTCTTGCCAGGATCACTTGTCTTGGCTCTAGCACGCACCCTGGTCTCCAGCCACATTAGTAACCTCTGCCAAGGCAAGTAAACAGTGATGATAATTTAAAGATTTTATTTTTTTCCAGTTTTGGTATCTGTTTGCTGAGAAGCAAACTGAGCATCCCAGCTTGCACCGCATCAGCCAGAGGATTTTTGAGAAACCAGTGAAGATCTTCCTCATAAATAGGAGAAAAGGGAGCCTAGAGATAGGCATTCCTTCTGCGGCAGGAAAGATATGTACATTTGATGTGTGTGTTTCCAGGGAACCAGTTCTTTGCTCAGGATTTTGTATTTATTGCTTTGCAGGGTCTCAAAGCTGATCCAGTTCAAGGCTGTGCCAAAACTCCAGTTGCTTTCAGCAGGAGCAGAATGAAGTCTTGTATTTACTATATGGAGTATTTTGCCTGAGGGCTGTAGAAAGGACATACTACACATTTATTATCATTACAAGAAGATGATCTGGTAGGTTTCTGCTTTTTTTTTTTCCCCCTCACCGTGAAATCATTCTCATCATGACTGTGAGATTCCCATGCATCTAAAGAGTCATTTCATTATCCTCTCATATTTTTCTTGCCTGGCACACATTATTACTGGTTTTATAACCGCAGGCATGTTCAAAGAGGAAAGCTATGAGTTTAGTCTAATCAAATTTCTAGCAAAATCCCAGGCATGTTATTTTTCCCCAGATGCAAATTATTTAATTACAAGCATGTGCTAGAACCTCTTCAAACACTCTAGCACTCACTGGTTGAAGAATTAAGACTTGATTCATTACAGTTGCTGCATCTAGCCTTCCTTTGTACCCCAATAACCCTTATTAACCCTCCTGACTGGGGACAGAGACCCTTTCCCTTGCAGCTGGCCCCACGATTGCCCACTTATGCCTCACTGCTTGCTTGGTTTCTGGGTTGAGGATAGGCAAGAACCTGGATGCCTGCTCCTCCTCCTGGCTTTTCCTCTTGCCCTGGGTTACTGCCCCTCTGCTTGGTGAAGTGGGAAGAGAAAGGGCTCACCTTCTCTGCTCCACTCACTCTGTACACTTCCCTGGTGGCTAACACTGACCTTCCACGCTCAGCCAGCCGGCACACAGCCTCCAGCCGGTCCCCGCTGGCAGCCACTGGTTGAGGTGATTCAGCAGAGCATCATCCACGGGTCCCAGTGCTGTGGTGGGTTTGATCTTCTGCTGCAGCCGATGTTCATGCGTGTGCCTCCATGTCTCGATGAACCGAACATCTCAGATAGTTTGCAACCTGAAATCCAAGCAGAGACTAAAATCATTGTCACCCTTGTTCCCAAAGGCACAGTTCAAAGCATTTGATTGAAATGAAGCTATTTTAAGAGAATTCATAGCAATGAAATGGGTCTTCCTTTACTTTAAGGTTCCCGTGACATTAATACTTTGATTGTCGTTGACTCTGCACACTCTTGACTTTGCTCCGTGCCAGCCACCTCCTGTCCCACAGACACTCGATAGAGCTGCCAGTCCTTTGTTTTTAGACAAGTGTCTAATTGGTGCTTGTCTGATTTTTTTTACCTATCAGAAAACATTTTAGGAGCAGGAATGGCTTTGTTGTGGAATAAAATTGCTTAGTTTTCTGCCTGTTTTTCTTGGACAAAATTCAAGTTACCTGCCTGTCCCTGTGGAGACTTTGCAGGCTGGAGATATTAAAGACATTGAGCGTCTTTCCTTCTTGTGTCTTACTTTTAAATGTCAGAGGTCTTTTTGTTTCCTGGAGGGCTAGATGCCCTCTAGACAGATGAATTAATAATACTGCAGATACACAGGCGCCAGAGGCATTGCAACTTATGAGCTGCAAGAATTCTTCCTTTTGCCCTCAGATATTGGTGTGTACTCTATTATCACCACCAGATTTTAGGGCACAAAAGGTATAGCTGAGCCCCTGAAATATTTATTAGCAAGCCTTATACCTGCATGTGCTGTTTAATGTGCACAGATGGGTCACTCACCCCTTCTTGCTCCTGAGGCACATGTTTAAAAGGCCATCTCGGGTTTACCTAAGGTGGTGGCAGCACAGAGCCAGGGGTTGAATTAATAAGTTCTGAGCTGCAGGGCAAGATCTTCTGCACCAGCCTGCTTCCCTTTGTATTACTGTTTTATCTGAGCTCGGCTCACTGTGCGTGGACCAAAAGCCTCCCTCCGGATGGAGCCACTCTGCAGCAGCCGTGCGGAACCTTTCTTAACCTGGGATAAACATGCCGGATTGCTAAACAACTGACATTTCACTTTTAAAACAGGAACTACAACCAAATTTTAAATTCATCTGCTATTTTAAATCAAATTAAAATTCAGGTGGCAGGAAGTGGGAAGGGCAAACTAATCTTCCACAATTTCCCCAGGGTCAGAGCATGATCTAGCATTAGCTGCCCATCTAAATGGGAACAGTGCTTTCAGACACATTATTTCAGATTAAGGTCTGCCATTAGCATATATTTTAAATAGCACTTATATTCATCGCAAGCGAGTGGGTAGAGGGCTAAGTTTTACAAAATGGGCTTCAATAGGAGAAATAAGAAAAGAGCAACAATGCAATAGCAATTGCATTTGATTTTCTGTGGACAGTTACAGTTTAGACTTTATTATTCAAAATACAAATGGCAAGTATGTAATAGCTACTAATAATGGAACTTCAGAGCAGTTGGAAAAGAACGGCTTTAAAATGGATTTGATAGTCCTTGAATTTTCAGCTGAAAGGCTTGGGTGACAGAACAAAGAAAACCAATATGACATTGTAAATCTGCCCTCTCCCTGAGCTGATGGGTATTGTCTAGTGACTCCACTGGGGTCTGGATCTTCAGCCCTGATTTTATTTTTTTTTTTCTTTTTTTCCCTCCTTGAAATCATACAGAATGCCACTGACAACATGTTCAGTTCCTGCCTGACAGCTGGCCACATGATTTCCATTGTGGTATGAAAAAACAGCAGATAACAGTGAGACAGCCAAGTCTCCAAGTGCTCTAGCCTGGCTCATTGTCTCCAAGTGCTCATAGCCTGGTCAGCAATCTTCTGTCCTTCAGATCAGAACAGCCTGCATGTGTAGGAAGACCAACCCCTCCAACCTTCTCCGAAGAACGCGTCTTCCTTTGCTGTGGTAGACTCTTGGCTCCAGAAGCCTCCGAGCCTTTAACACCCCTTAGCGTATGTTTTCTTCTGAGGAGGTTCTTCTTTAATTCTTATTCACCCTCTGTGTAGGAGTACAGGACAGAAAGTTAAACAAACAAACCATGTTTTCCTTAACAGAAAACTCATTGCTAATAAAAGTGACTTGACAGCGAGTGGAAAGGGTAAGTCATTTTATGTGTGTGATGTACATACAACAGTTACCGTGCACATTCATTTCTTCACCTCTGACTGCGGCTTACCCTGGGTGCGCCAGACAGCACATAACTCCTTTTAGCCTGCCTGTGGAGATACAGAAACAGTAAACAGGGACACTCCCAAGTTCAGGTGAGACCATGCAAAAACTACATTTAAAACCGCACTTCACTGAGTTCACAAGGAGCCCTGTTGCCTTTGATGAAAAGTTCAAAACTCGTTCACTTTTCACAGTCTGAAAACTAAGCCCGTCTACAAGTGCATTCCTGATTTGAGGCCAGAGAGCTGAAACTCTGCTGGCAAGACTTTGCAACAGAAACACTGTCAGTTTGAACCATTTTGAAGATGCCCAAGACCTGGAGGCAAGAGCACCAGCAGACGCCACAGAGACCTCTCATTTGCACCTCATCCATCAGGAGCCAAGAAGGCAAAGTCTGACATTTGGATCATTTGACAAGGTGAGGAAAACTTAGATAGCACCTTAGCACTTCCGTGGCTTTTAAATAATGGCATCCTGTAACGGCTCATCATCTCCGTTCCCTTTAAAGGCTTGATTAATTTAAAGGCATAATAGGTTTGCTGGGATAACTCACATACCAAAGGAACAGAGGAATGAAGGTAGATGAGACTCAAGAAGTAGAGGTAAAATACATGTTCATTTCAAAACTCTGTCCCTTTGTGCAGCTCTGACCAAAGGGAGAGAGGTGACAAAGCCAGAAGTTGCATAAAACAGCAAAGGATGGTCATGTAGAGAAGCTGAGAGCAGCTGCAGTGTCCTTCCAAGCTCTAACTGGGTCCAAGTCATCCACCAGGCCCCTGATCTGGGGACCTTAAAGTGGTGGCAAATGTGCCCATGGGCAGCTGTTAATGGACGTGTCAGGTCAGAAAACCTCTGAGCTGTGGTGAAAGCTCACTGGGTCAGCTGGGAAGGATCTCCATACGTTTTCTTCATCTTCTGGACGGGGGAGAAAAGTTTGCTAAGCATCAGTGATGGATACCCCCTGCATCGCCCTTTGGTCTGCCAGCATTTTTACCTTGACTCTTTTCCCATACCGCATGCTCAGAGGTTTGGCCATGCAACGCGGGGTTGCCAGGGTTGGGACACCAGCAGAGGCACGGGACGGAGGGTGCTGAGGCTCCGACAGGTTTCTGAACAGCAAAAAACCCAAGCGAGTCAGTGGTGTGCTCACAGGGAGGGAGGGGGGCAAAAGCCTTTGCAGAGCTGAGATTCAGTGGTTGACAGGAGGGGTTTGAACAGTGTGTCATTCTGTATTTGCAAACAAATGGCACAGAAGTAAAAACAATCAGGAAAGGAGGGGGTTTTGATGGTCGCCCACTCTGAAGCATTTAATATTTAGGTTTTCGCTGAATATGGAATTATGATAATTCAGCTAAATTATGAAATCATAATAGTGAAATCTGAAAAGCATACTTGAAATGGAACTCCACCATGAGGTCTAAAGAGCTCAAACACAAAATTATTGATTATCATGCTTTTTGATTTATAAGTTAAACCTTCCTTACCTTTTGTTACCAGGGGAACAGAAAACGGCAAATGCAGCATCCTTTCTAAAATGGGCTCCAGGGGCAATCCTGCTTATTTTACATCCAACTTCTCTTCCAAGCAGCCTGAAAAATAGGATTAACACACATGTGGAGAAACGTGATTGACTGGAGGAAAAGTCAACACCTCTGTTTTAGAGAAAAGATGTCCTTGCCTGAGGGAGACAAGGCAGAGAGGAGGACCCCCTACGTACAGCCACTTTGGGTCCCCAGGAAGATTTCAGCTGGGTTTCTCAACAAAGGCTTTTGAAGAAACTGGGCTGCTGCGGGACCGTGGGCACGGGGCAGCCCAACCAGCCCCAGGAATGGGCAGACGTGGCGGAGAGTGCTCACCTGCCTGCTTTGTCTGTCCCAGCATGGCATCCGGCTGCCTGCGTGGGACACACGGACAATGACAGCAGGGCTGTAGGCTCAGAGACGTTCTTCAGGGAAAACACTGCAACGAAAAAAGAATAACTTAACTGATCTGAAACAAAACGGGGCATTTTTCAATGTCATGAAAAGCCTTGGGTTTGCTGAGCCGTGCTGGGACTTTCCTGAAGGGCTGGCCTACAGGCGCTGGAAAAATACCGCAGTTCTGGGTGTGTAGTTATGCAGCACCACACTTGCACCTCTACACCTTTAAGCAAACAAACAGTTCAGGGGCTACAGTGTCTTATCAAAATGCAGTGCTTGAGAAAATTGGAGCCTCAAAATCTCAGGCCTAAGGTGCTAAATAAGAGTACTGGGGAATGATCTCTGGACATGGGATCAAGCAATACAGAAAGATTTCCAGAGCCGCCTGGAGTCGTATTTCTGTAATAACGGTGGACATGGTAGTAATTTTCCATTTATTTCTTTCTGATACAGAATCCTAAACAACCCAGGCAAGAAATAAAGACACAAACCACCCAGCTAGCATATGGCTGTAAAATCATAGAAAGGTTTAGGTTGGAAGGGACCCTGAAGATTGCCCCAGTTCCAACCCCCCTGCCATGGGCAGGGACACCTCCCGCTGGACCAGGCTGCTCCAAGCCCCATCCAGCCTGGCCTTGAACACCTCCAGGGATGGGGCAGCCACAGCTTCTCTGGGCAACCTGGGCCAGGGGCTCACCACCCTCACAGTGAAGAATTCCTTCCTAATATCCAAATCTACCCTCTTTCAGGTTAAAACCATCACCCCTTGTCCTATTGCTACACTCCCTGATAAAGAGTCTCTCCCCATCTTTCCTGTAGGTCCCCTTTAGGTACTGGAAGGGGCTATAAGGTCTCCCCGGAGCCTTCTCTCTGGGTTTGTTATCTCCAGGGAAATACCAAGCATTTGCCAGCTTTAGCTAAATTCCTGCTTAACTCAGCTTAAGCAAAAAAACACGCAGCTTTATTACACCAGAAGATTAGGTTCTCACAAAAAAGAGAAAAAATACCTATTATCAGTGATCACAGCCAGTAAAGCTTCCCAAGCTGTCACACCAGCAGTGGGGATCACAGCTCGGCTACCACTGCTGGTGTCCAGCAAGCGACGCATGCCGCGTCCCAGCTATTACCCTTCAGGTTGTGGGATTTCTGGAGGGGTTCGTCCCTCTCCCTGGCCAAGGTGGAATATGTTCTCCCTGCCACTGGGTTCAAATGAAGCTTCAAAATATTTTTGAAACTCTCAAGTTTCCCCCCGGATTTCAGGGAGGTTTGTTCAGCTGTTGGGTACCTGTCAGAGGAGCTGAGAGGCTGTAAGCCCTCTCTGAAACGGAGGTACCTCTGGTACAAGGAGGAGTTTCAGGAATGCTGGTTTCCTGCCTCTGTTGAGCTTCCTTGCTCGAGGGACTGATCTAAATCACAGTCCTGTGGCGTTCCGCCCTTTCCAGATGACAGAGCAAAAATTACAAAACACTTTCTTACTTTTGTAATGCTTAGCAAGGTGCTAACGAGAGGAGGCCCAAACCCCCCAACAGGTCTACTGCTGCTTACGAACCCTCCAACAGGTCTGCTGCTGCTTACAGCACCGTACAGCTTTTCCGAGAAACCGCCTGGGATAAGGGTGAAAGGAGCAGATTTGGGGAGAGGATGCTGACAGGGGACTGCCCGCTCCCTCCCTGATGCACGCCACACTACATCCAGCCCGTGCCCGAAACCCTGACACGCGTGATGTCAGGCTGCAAAGCATTTGATGTCAGAGAGGGAGTCCCACGCATTGCAGGAGTCCCCCAGTGGGCAAAATACAGACACCGAGTGAAACGCTGCTGCTGAAGGCATTTCCCAGGAGGCAATGTAGAACAGGATTACAAAGCCTTTGGTTGGCTCAACGCCATCCTCCTCGGCGCCAAGGCCAGCACCGGGACCTCTGGAAAACCTGCCCGAATTGTCTGTTCCTCAACCTCACTGGCAACCCGCTGCTCATGTCAGCGGTGCTTAATTACACTGCGTTACGGATTCATTTGTATATTTGGGACTTACCCAATCTGAAACTCAGGTCCTATCCATTTCTTCTTCCGGGTTTTTTTTCCGGTCCTAGCTGTTACCTCAGTCAAGAAACTTCAAATTGAAAAAGTCCCCTCTGCTTCTCTCTCCCCAGACAAAAGCACTTACCATCAAAAGGCTGTGGGCATCAGGTGGATATACCTTTCAAGCATTTCTTCTTTTTTTTGTGTGACTATACAGTGCCTGGGATTTAAATGCACATTGATGTTCTGTTCTTTCTGTTTCAGTTATTAGCTTGGCAAGCACAGAAGCCAAACCTTTCCCAGAGGCAAATGAATGGCTGCAGAGGAGGAATACCAGGAACCTCTCTTTGTTAGCTTAAGAACATGAACACTTAAAACTGAAGACACAGGCATTTCCCTTTTATATAGAAAATTTATTGCCAAGTCCTGGGCCTGAGGAGCAATTTTCCTCTTTCTATTCAGTTCATTTGTTCTAATCAACAGGGTATCATCTAAGTGAAAAAAGACAGTGCAGGTCAGTGACCCTGGTCACTGATGTGGCTTGCTGGGATGGGGGGACGGCCAGCTTAGACCAGCCTAAACTGATTTGTGGACCTGAACTCTAAAATCCTGCTGTGATGAAAACAGACATCTGTTGTCAACGTTGGAGACCTCCTGTGAGAGCAGAGATACAACTCAGGGCTGGTGCCGTCTGCTTATCTTTGCAGTCTAAGCCCTCCCATTCTGATTCAGGAAATATTTACCAGAAGAGGAGAAGGTACAGAAATGGCTTACAGTTGCATGGGAGCTGTGAACAAAGATAGGCCAATATTCTGCCTTGCTTGCAGTTCAAGTGATAATAAATTGACAGCTTCCCCATGTGCAAGAAGCTCGTTGTCAGAAAAGATTTGCTAAAGCTAGGGGCAGTTTTTCAGGCAGCTGTATCTCCACATCTCCGAATCATGCCAGCCGCTGTTTTCTGCTCCAGTCAATCAGGACTGCAGTGAAGCGATGGAAGCGACTTACAAAGCCACCTGAGTACCTTCATTGCCACAGCCGGGAGGATGAAGACCTTCAGCAGTGAGATTCTTCTGCCAGGCCACTCAGCAAGCAATTTTCTCTCTTCTCTCCTTAGCACATGATTGGGATCACACATGCTGGCAATGAAATTGAAAGGAAGATTTCAAAACCAAAGAAAGCAAGCGTTGTGTGTGCGCACGGGGAGAGAGGCACAGCAAAGTAATAGCATCCTGTAACTTAAACCACACCACAAATCTTCTGGTGGCTTCTGCTCCCCAGAACCAGCTGTGCTCCAGCAGTGGCTGTTTGTCAGGAGCTGGGTTAGCGGCAGCCAGCAGCTTCCGCAGCAAAACACCGCAGCTTCAGAGCGCAGCACCCTCTTCAGAGCCGCCTGCAGGCTCAGCCACGGGAAGCTGCCTTGGTCAAGCACTTGCTAAGGCTGCAAAGCTAAAGACACGGCAACCGATAAACGCCAGAGTGAAGACTTCTTGTGCAATCTGAATCCTTGCTGCTTATGTGTCTGTTTTATGACAGTTTTCATTCACACAGTCCAGTAGTATTCCTCCATCAGGACTTCTGTTTCTTCTCCACCAGGACTGGATAATGTTTATTTAACGAGCATTTTATCAATATGCAGTTGCTTTCTGCAGATGAGCTGCCAGGGCACAACAGAGCTGTTCTGGATGACATTCAAGTTTGTCACATAGGCATTTTTATTCAGAAGTATCTAGTTTTCTAATAAAAGCTTTGCAGCAATCTGTAGCTCACACTACTGAACGCCATCCTGGAGACTCTGGGGTGGCCTGGAGGTAAACAATGAATATTCAAAACTTCAAATCTAGATTAAACAATGTTTCTTCTCCATGTTAGCACATGCCTCCTTTCTAGAAGTCAATGTATTAAAATGAAAAGCTGTTAAGTGTAATAGTGCTTCAAAGAAATCACTTCAAGAAAATATCAACCCAAGCCCTGGGCAAGCACTGGCCAACCCCCCCCCCCCCCCCCGTACAGGGGGCAGCTGCTGGGCTGAGCCAGCTCCCACTCCCTGGCCCAGGCATGGTCCTTCCCTGCGCCCTGTCCTGCCCATCGGGCTGCTGGACCTGCTCGGGATCAGCGACCGAGCTCGGGGGTGCGATCGGTGTGGCTCTTGGAGCTCAGAAACGTTAACCAAGTGGTTTTGTATTCTCCTACAGAAACGTGACTATTGTATGAAATCTACTTCCTCTACCAAATGCTATACATTAAACCAGAAGAATATAATGTTGGCTTTGATGCTGTTATCTGCATGCATTTGCCTGTTTCTCAAGTGCTTTGAAATATGCGAGATCTCCTTTTACAGGCTGCATCAAAACACTCCCTTTTCTGCAGGGCTCAGCAATTAATACTAATCTGAACTCTGACAAGTATTGAACATAAATAGGAACCAGAAGACACAGGGCAACTCTTCACAGGCTGTGAAAGTGCTTTTGGAGTTGCTGCAAGTGAAGTCTTCCTGGATGCTTAGGCAGCTTACCACTGGGGTAGAAGAGAGATTTCCCGGGAATATCCCCAGATAGCCTGAGGATTTGTTTCACTAAGATGCCAGAAAAGCACCACCCAAGTTTTTATACTCTTCCACCTTGAGCTGTATGGAAGGACTGTCCATTTCTTCCCAAACCAGGAAAGACAGAAAGAAGTTTCCTTGAAAAATCTATGGAAATATATGAGCAGCTTGCAAGGATGACCAAGCAGGCATTGTTAGTGATGCTGACCTCCTGAAGAGATGGGATGCAGGAAGGGGGGAGGAAGCCTCGCTGGTGATGGGGTGTGCTGCTCCTTTGGTCCTTTCCTTCAAGCTCAGCCTCTTTCGCTTCTTGTCCTTTAACATAACCCAGTCCCCATGGTTTTATTTTTCCTTATCTGAGCACATGCATTGCTTTTAATGCTCTCTTAGCATTAAAAACTTCACAGAGACATTGACGACCATGACCTCAAAAATCAAAAGTGAAGGTAACTGCAGATGAACTAATCTGTGTATTCATCAGCATGCCTTCTGAGATGGCAAACCATATATCTTTTCCTTTAAAGACTGCTAGACAGCAGGATATTTTCTGAGCATTTAATTGTCTTTTAGGGCTGTAGGCGATGGACTGCAACAAACTTAAATTTGTACATCTATTTACAGGCTATTTCACTACTGAAGTGAGATCATAGCAGAAATAAGAAAAGAAATACCAACATACAATTATATTGATTTTTTTTTAAACACAGGTCATCATATTTAATGCTGGATTACTCAATTAGACAGCAGATGTCTTTCGTTTTGCTCTTTCAGTGATGTCTAAATAATTCCTCCCCCTTCCAATAGCTGTCTGCTGCCTTGCATTATCTCCTATCATCTGACCAAGCCATGATGTTTTGCTGTTCTCCACTCAGTAGTATGGTCCTGACATGGGGGAAACAGGAAACAGGTGATCTAACTGACTGCATCACCGTGCTCCCGGCCACGCAGCAGCCCGGAGAAAGAATAATGAGTACAGATAAAGGGGAAAAAACATATTTTGAAGCTGTTAAGTAAAGAAGCAGTTTAGAGTCTACTTAATTCTCAGAGGAAGAAAAATTGCGTGCTTCATTTAGAGAATCTTTTGTCTTTTTCCTCCTGAACCAAACAGGCTCATCTGAGTGGTTGCTGTTTAAAGCCTGAGGCTGCAGACACAAAGAGCAGGTCCCCGAAGCCGGAGTGCTTCCTCCCCACCACAGGAGCCAGGGGTAATACGTGAAAGGCCAAGTTTTCATCAGTTCTGAATCAGCATTTCCAAGCATCACAAAATAGTATATTTCTGGGCATAGCAGATAATTTATTGGAATAATTAGCGAAGCTAGCAGAGACAAAAAGGGCAGTTTCAGCTGCCAAAGGGATAACATGATGCCACTGAAGTCTCACAGTACTACAGGTACACTGAGAGAAGCAAGAGTTGTGAAACAGCCTTACCAACAACAGGAGAGAGGTATTATGGTAAGGTTCACTGGAGGGAGAAACCACTTCATGACTTTGAAAAGCAGACAAGAATAGGCAATTACACTTCTGTGGGTAGCGAATAAGGCTTTTAGTTGCAAAGTGAAGTCTAAACTACTGAAACTCTTAAGTGCTTCAAGATGCAGGGGCTGAAACTTTGGCTGCATCTCTGTGGGAAGCAGAGCCACTCGCCAGGTGTGAGCGCCGAACTGGAGGAAGCCAAAGACACATCAAGCACAACCAGACCTCACTCTGCCTCCCCACAGCCCACCAGCCCCAGCCGAGGAGGACTCAGTCTCATGGTGTTTCTCCTGACTGTGCACACACCAGGCTCCACTGCCCGCAGAGCCCAGATGCAGAATCAGCCCTTCCACGGTCCGCCGGGGTTCGGGTGCCCAAAAAAACTGCTCAGAGGTGAGATTCCCCTGGGACATCTGCCTCATTTGCCAGCAGGTGTGAGAGGCAGGGGCAAAAACTGTCCCTGCAGGGAATGCTCATTAAATACCCAACAGCTTGTGCACAAACCCTGGCATAGCCTGGAGCACCATGGGGGTTTGCTTCCCTTCAGGTACGGTTTTTCAGTCATGTCAGTTAGACTCCACTGAGCTCCAGGCAGCTTTATTTGAGCTCCTCCTGGCTGAAGCTTCCTAAAAGGTGAGGATGAATCTCTTTATTCTATACCATACTGTGCAGCATAAACCTACTCACAGATTAAGACTTTGAAGGAATTGTCAGGCACCCAGGAAATGTTGGATAATCTGTACCTATTCTCATTTTCTCTGCCTCTCTGGCAAATTGCCCTGCAGTTTCCTGCTGGTATGGTGCTAAAATAGAAGGGAAATTGTTTCCTTATGAATCAGCACAACCAGTATCTTTTGCTCGTATAATCTGGCTGAGTAATTTGTTTTTGGGAGGAAGAAAGTTGTGCCCTTAATCCCATGAAACATCCACAGTCAAACACCCACAGACCCAAGGGAGGGCGAGTGACTCTGGACTTGGGGCCCAAATATCAAGACAAACTTCTAATTATTCTTTCCATCTACCAGCTTTTGATTAGACACTGCAAGCTCTGCTGAGGTGCACAGGCAGCATCTCCCACAGTCCCCAGGGGGACCAAAGCACAGAACGTCGCCTGGGTACCACCTTGTCATTTTGTCATGCGCTGCCGTTCTGTGCGCACCCGTTCCTGGGAGGGGACCTGCCGGGTGCCGCTGTTACAAAGCCGGGATGGCGAGCGGAGTTAAGTTATTGCAAAGGGACCATCGCCCCTCTGCATGGTTGGAAAGTTAAGAGCTGCTGTGGAGGCATAGAAAGCAGGATGTGACATGACAACTCATCTGCCCGTGACCTTAAAAATAAGACTTATTTTTATTAACAGAGCATGAACGCAGACAAATATTTCTTTCCTGCTGGCAGCTGTCTGTACGGTTTTCCGGGCATCGCGTGCAGAGGCCAGGAGGCTCTCTGCCCAGCTCCCTGGGCAGCAGGAAAGCAAGGTGACGGACAAACCTCTGCAGGGTTCACAGCTTCGGGCCCTGGGTACAAGGGATGAAAGCTCTCGCTCCCTTCATGATCCAGGGCTGCCCGGAGGCTGGCAGAGCTGCCGCAGGCAGGGAGCCCTGAGGGAGAAGTCCCCTCCATGGGGCCTGGGTGCTCTCCTGGGTGCCCTCCTGTGCTCCCCAGGGAGTTTCACTGCAGCAGCTTCCCCAAAAGAGGCCTCGGGACAGAGTATGAAGAATCCCACAGATCTCCGCTTGGGGGAAAGGTGGGGCTTTTCCTCTCTGCAGAGGATCTCATGGTGACTGGATGAGGGAGAGTCTGTGCATTATATTTACGATGGAGGGAAAGCAAGGGCTTTCCTATAGAGCAAGGGACAAGATTAGCAGCTCAGGTGATTAACAAGCCTGGGATCTTGTTCCTGGTCTGCCGCAGCTCCAGGAGCAGAGCTCACCCCATCGATCTGAGCTGCAGGACCTGCTTCCCGCAGGGTGCTGGTGGGGAAAGCACAGCACAGCCCCCCAGCACACACCCCCCTGTCTCCTATGGTGCGCTTGGGTGGTGATAACAGGCACAGAGCAAAACTGGGGATAAAGGAGAGGTACAAGTTTGAGACAAACACGGGCTGAGGGTTAAGTTTCACTTACATCTTTGCTTGCTGAGAAGCAAGTGATCCTGTGCTCCCTATGGCCCGAGGCATAAACCCGTCTGGTTTGTTCTGCCTTCGGTGAAAGTCTGAATCCTGAGCCAAAATTAGGAAGAAACCCACACCGACAATGACAGCGCTTTGCTCCTATCAAGCATGTCTCTTGTCTTGGCATGTTTCTGCTACTGGTTCCTGGATGCAGGAAAAGCCTGCCTGGCCATGGCCGCTGGGGAAGGGGACATGCCGAGCAGCCAGGGCGAGCGCCTGGCGAGGAGCAGACCCATCCTGCTCCCCAGGCAAGTCTTGCCCTGCAGAGCTGGAGACGAGCAGTCCTAAGTCACAAATCAGCCACTCATCGGGGTTCCCATTTCCCAGTGATACCCCACAGCAGGGTCCTCAGGCACTCGGCCAGATCCTGCTCTCAGCATCCCTGGGCTTCACCTGCCACCAGTGCTCCCGAGGTGCTAACAGACCCATGGCCAGGCCCCTCTGTGCCCAGGGCAGACGAGTCTCTTGGGCTGTTTATACTGCTCCATGCACTGGGGTGTCAGGGGACAGCACAGGGCACTAGTGGCTCCCAATCTAGGGGGGGGTCAGAGGCAGCATGGAGCACCAGTGGCTCCCAAGCAGTACTGGAGCAGCCCCGGGGCCGCTGGCTCCAGCCCCTGCCCCAGCTTGTCCCCAGGGCACAGAAGCAGCTTGGCATTTTAAACCCCACAACACAGAGCCTTCTCCCCAGCCCTGCGGGACTGCCCGCCTGCAGCTCTGTCGCTGCAGAGCCAGCTTCTGAGCTTTACAGCGAGTCTCACAACAGGCACTTTTTCTTTGAAATTCTCTCTTGCAGTCATATCGTTTCACAAAGAAGTGTGGATTTCATAAGAAGTCAGTTTATAGGAGTCCCCTTTCCTGAGAAAATACAACTTGACACAAGCTTAAAGGGCTTTTAAAACGCTAATCAGGAGGAAGCCGGAATTTATTACAGTATATTATTGCATTAACCAGGGGATGCAAGTTCTTTACAAGGAGCCGATCAGGAGTACTGCCGTGTCAAACAGTGTGGGGCAATCCTTTCCTTTGGGAAGGCCACAGGAGACAGACCCACCTGAAGGGCAGTGCTGCTGACCCCAGCCTCTCGTGCCCTTTAGATGCTAGTATCCCTCTGGAACATTCCCAGTTTCCCCCCACCCTCTATTAAAAGCCAGCCACGCTGAACTGTCCTATTACTCTCACCTGGATCACTGGGATCCCATCCACATGAGCTCACTCTCTCTGGTGCTTATTTGAAAGGTCAGGATCTGACTCATGACTCCAGTATGGTGATATTTTTGGCTCTGTTTTAATCATTTTCTCTTGTATGTCTCATGCGCCGCCTGCCAGAACTTCTTGTCCTCCCAATTATGGTGAAAATAGATTATTAGTAATAGACTAATTCAGGAACTACTTTGGAATTATTGACGAACACAGAATTTAGTCCAACAATATGAATTCCTCATTTACCTCCCTCTCTCCAGTGCTAGTATGGGGATAAACATTGAACCAGGCTTTCCACACTAACTGGAGGGTAGAAAGCAAGAGGGATCACTTGTCTGCTGCTATGAATGTTTATCTTAAAATCCTGATGTTTAATGTTAACTTGCCAATAAAAAAAGGAAGACAAAAAGATCTGTAACTAGGATCCTTGCTGTTAACTTAGGGTCTCCTTTCCATTTCCAGTGAAAGATTTAATGCTTTCCTGTACTGTGCAGAAAACCAGTGCCCTGTTCCTTAAGCCCCATGGACTCACTGCCTCAGCAATAGGCATTCCAGTCCAGATCACATGAACTCCCAAACCTTTTTGACATTAATTCATATTCCTCAGTCTAGACCCATCATGCCTAGCTATTTCACTCCTGAGATCCCAACAATTTTAAAACTGCATTTCCTCTGCAGCGATTTTACTCCACATTAATATCATGTCTTTTATGTCTCATTATTTGGCAAGTGTTAATTCATACCCAGCCCTCCTGTGAAGCAGAGAAATTGCTATCATTAACCTCATTTTACAGAAAGGAGAAAGTGGAGAAATTAAGTGATTTGCTGAGGGAAAAGAGGGAGAATCAGTATTAGCACGAGAGTGAGAGCTCAGGTCCTGTCTCTGAACCACCCCTCTCCTCAGCATCCTGAGTGCAGCATCCTTTTTTTGGGTAGCCAACACAGAGCTACATCACACTTTGCTGACATCTTCTCTTCTTTTTTATCCCACGTAATCTTTTTAATAAACACCGGCGCTTCCCAGGCATTAGAACAAGGAAGCTCTGCCTTCCCTTCCTCTTCTATCCAGCAGCAACACGCCTTCAAAGTTTCTGCATTTGGTGCCCCTTTTCCTCAACCTGAAGACGACCCTTCGCAGCGAGAGAGTACTCTGTCTCCCGAGGCCATTCCCTGATCTTGGCAGCGGGACAGGCTGTGGCAGCACCCCGCTGCCCACACACACCACGGGCACCGCACAGCTCTGCCTCCAGCAAGGGTTTGCCACATCCATGGGAGCACACCCGTACAAGCCCCACGCATCACGCCAAGGTGAAACGATAATGTCATTCTCTGACACAGTCACAGCTCTGACACGCTGAGACGGTATCTCTGGTTTCCCAGAAGGCAGGGCTTTCTCAGCTGTTTTTATTTTTGCCGAGTGACAAGTCTGACACACAGGAGCAGTTAGCTGGTTCCCAGCTGTCACAGGGCTGAGCCGCAGCGAACGTGCCGACAATACTTGACACGGGAACAAAACAAGCACTCTCCTCAGCAATCACTGGGCATCCTTTTTTAAAGGCTGCATGTACTGGAAACTCGTATCTTGGCTGGCAGAGGCCTGGATTGCCAAAAACTATATCTCAGCTTGGGGAGGTGTCAGGAAAGATATTTTTGAAGTTCTTGACACACTCAGTCAGTGAAGTGCAATTACTGTGAAAAATTGCTTGCACAGAAGATTGATTTTTTTTTGCGCACAGAGGATGCTGCACTCCTCAAATGTAGCCAAGAGACAAAGCAGAGCATGCACAGCAGTTTAGGGGACACACTTTCCTGTTACTAACGCCTCAGATATTTATTGAGGCATGAGAAAGGGGAAAGCTATCTGACCACACACTTAATTTGCCCCTTCTGTTTCTCTTGTGTTATTTTGGAGAGGATTTTATTTCTCTACTGCATTTTTCCTGGTCTTTCCAAGAAATCTGTCCATTAGTTTTTTTTCTGTAGCCTGAGGTATGACTTTACCACCCAAAAAACCCTCTACCATAAAAATCATGTTAGTTGACTGATTGCTGAAGGCTGAGCACAATTAATGAGACTTCTCCAGTATTTAGGACTCATGCATGACTAGGGCAAGGGGAAATATTTAAGACATGAAATGAATTTTTTTCCATATGAAGAGGTGAAAGTTAAAATAGCATTAATAGCAGCAGAACTGAGTTTCAGGAGGCTTCCATTTCCAGGCTATCAAGAAACCCAAAGATATAAATTCATAGGAGTTTTGGTGTCATTTTCAAATGCTTTAATTTTTCTTAAGCAATTTGCAGAAAACTGAGTGAGACTCCAAGGAAAAAAAAAAAAAGAGGCTTTTCTGATCATTCTTTGTCTGCTTTAATACAACATGTTTGTATTTGAACAGTGGACCACCAGCCCATCCTGTCCCCGCAACCCCTCCCCCCCCGCCAGCTGCCAGTGGTGCCACAGGGGTCCCAGGGACACAGCCAGTGGCACAGTGGGGACACACACCTGCCAGTGGGGCAGCACAGGGCTGCGCTGGCAGACAAGTATTGCCCTGCTTGGAAACCCTGTTCTTTCCTTGCATCTGTCTTTCCTGTGGTTGGTTGCGCCCAAAGAGATAAAAGATGAAAGCTGGATGCGTGGCAGAGTTCAGGGTCCCATTTTATCAAACATGGATGCTATCACTGCTGAACTTTCCAGGTCTCTCTTCCAGCAAACTGGACAAGAAGAATAGAGACTTTGGAGCTGGGTTTACAAAAGCGAGTAAGCTTTGGAAGAAGTTTTTATCCTTGCCAAGGTCCCAGGCATGTGATACCACGCACCTTCCTGTGCAAGACCCTGTATTTCTTACCGCTCCCCGTGTCCCTCACATCCCTCCAGTGGGGATGCTCATGGGGCCACGAATGCCTGCTCAGCCCCACCAGCTTGCAGCTGATGCTTGTCTTGCTACTTAGGTGATCGTGGTGAAGGATTAGTTGATTAGTTCTCTATTAGACTGCAGAGTAACCAATTCTTTTTTAGATGATTTTTTTTTTCTTCATTTCCACATAGATATGAAGTAAAACAGTTTTCCAGAGGAAGGACTGGTGTTTCAAACAGTCTTTCCGTGTGGGAGTCTGCTGGAGGCAAGGGCGTTCTCCGAGGAGGGGAGGTACACAGGCCAAAGTCCCCTCCAGCTCAGGAGGAGCTTTTCCCGCCAAGCAGGAAGGCTTCCCCCTTGCTGGGCAAGTGATTTAATTGTGCAGTTTCAGTAAAAGCATAGCTGTGAGGATCACTCCAATTCTGCCTGTGTATGTCTGGCATGCCCTGCGAGACCTTGCCTGGCCAAGCCCCTCAAAAGACATTTGTGGGAAGAATATCTTTTCTGTGCTACCCAAATCACCAGCCTCCTAAGCATACTGCCTCTTTCCAAAGCATGTGGCTTTCATGGGAAACAGAAAACAGGGGGTTCTTAGGAGCAATCAGGGCGCCTGGGGCTTTTTGAGGTTGCTCCTGCTGCTGCGATGTTCCCTCAAGATGAATGGTGACACACACACAATAGTGCCAGCCAGTTACACTCCTGGCCCTTTAAGCCTTGATCTGAAATGTAATACTTCAGGAATATGATGGTTTAAACAATTTTAGTCGATGAGTCAGTTCCGGATTATCAGCCTACAGCAGGAGGGTAGTGACTCTCCCTCATAAATTTGCAACCAACAACCTCTTCCCTTTGATGAATGTTATTTTAAAGACTTGTCTCACTTATTAGCTCCAAAGTACACTGCCCATTAATCACTGCAAAGGAACACTGCACCCTCCTCCCCCTGACAGCTTTATTCCTGGGATCACTAGTTCAGCATCACCAGAAGAGAAAATAAGAAAGAGGGAGAAGGAAACAGGAAAGATGTGGTCCCACCAGACACGTGGTGAAGTTGGTGCCATTATGAGAAAGTCATTTCGAGTGATGGATAGGAAGAAGCACATATGTGCTTGCAAGAGTTCCAGACCTAAAATGTATTAGAAAACAACTAAACCTATGCCTGTCTTCAAAGTTTTGCCTGGCTTGGAAAAAAGGAGTGGGAAAGGTTCTGTGCCAAAACGTGAGTGGTTCAAAGCCTGGGTAGACTATGGTTGTCTCGTCTGAGAGCGTCTGGCCAATTGCCACACACTCCAAGTTTCTTTATGAGCTATAATTATTTCCATTGACTGTTGCTGTCCCACCAGCATTTAACTCCTATGCTACTTAAATGAGCTCCACAGTTTGGCTGTGGAGAACAATACAGGTACAGACTCACAAGCTGTGATTTACTGAGCAAGAATATCAGTTAAACAGATAGTGACAGCAGGTGAAGCTGCTAAGAAACAAGTTCCTTGCACACGGCTTGGCTTTTCTATCTCAGTTTCTAGAAACTGAGAGAATCTGTGATTATCCCTTTTGGGGGGGGGAGAAAAACTTGGTGATACCAGTGAAGAGCCTCTGGGTCTGACTGAGCAGAAAAAAAAACATCCCAGAAGTATCAGATCAGTGAATATTTATTCTGACTCGCAAGGCATCATGGAAGGGTGGTGACTACAACAACTGCCAAGATGTGATCAAATCTCTTAAGATCTCAGACCAACTTTATTTGTGGTCTAATTCCACTAGTTTCTGTGAAGATAGAAGAGGTCTGCCCTTCACATTCAGTATCTATGAAGGAGATTATATTTCAAACAAGGCTTGTATAAATATACAACATACATATACATGTATATATGCACATCTATATACATAGATTGTTCAAGGGTGAAGAAGGGGGAACCACGCTCTCTGACACTGTGGAACTAGAGGCTGATGTTGCATCATACTTGACTTGGATAACGGGGAGAAGTTTACCCCTGGTTTAAGAGGACTCACAAAGCAATGGTTTTTTGCCCAGTCTGGCACTTGCTAGGCCTTTTCAAGAACAATGCTGCCCAGATGCTCTGCTCCCGCTATGATGCAGTAGCAGAAAAATGCTGATGGATTGTAGCTGATTGCGTGCTCACGACATCATTTCTATTTATTCTCCACAGGCTTAATGCCACCCTAATGCTGGCTCAGCTCAGACAAGCTAAAGCATATGCTTATTTGGAACAGTTTTTTTAAACTCTTCCAAGTGAAATCCATCTTTCTGGAAAACTCTTTTCCTGCCTTCCCAGGAGTCCCTCCAAATTTCTTTGACCCATTCTCCTCTACTGAGACCCCTTCCTGTACTGGAGTCATGTTTGTAAACTGGTCATTTGAGGAGCTAGGCAAGATTTAAGAGTCACAGTCAGTGCTGATCTTAGACTTGCCCATTTGCTCAGAAGTTTGAGGACCCCAGGGACAACACTGCTCCTGGCACCACTTATTGTTGCTTCAAGCCATTAACTTCTTCATACTAGAATGCAATGATTGGCAAATCAGTAAGATACACCAACAAGAGAAAGTAAATCTTCACTTGGCTAATGTTCCACCACTATCAGCAGAGAAAGTATTTCAGTTATAAACCTTACACGATGGTGAGATACTGCTGCAGCATCTCTCCCTGGAAAAGGGCCCAAAGCATGTCAATCAAGGGAATAACTCTAGCATGCCTTGGTCAAAATGAAGCATCTGATGCATACTGACACTCAGGGGAAGGCAAATCCTGTTCCCTGATCCCATAGGTCCAGGAAAAGTTTCATAAGGATTTTTAAAGCCTTGATGGGCTTTAAATCAAGCAATAAAAGGCCATGGGAATCCTCCCATGAACTTCACCGAGCGTAGCAAAACACCACCATTAGTCTTACAATTCTTTCTTCCCATTGTTTCTGCATTTCACCTTCTAAATCTTTGTTTTCTGTCGCCTACATTGTATTACCAAATGCTCCCTGAAGAAGTAGGAGGAGGGGAACACACCGTTTTAGGCTGGCAGGCTCATTAACAAAGGCATTAAAATCAAGTTTTAATGTTTTAAAATTAATAAAGCCAGTTTGTTGTATATCCAACACCTTTAAAATTGTACAGCCTACAGGAGGAGAAGAGGGCAAGCACCTGCCTGGCTGCACAAGCGGCAGCAGCAGAGGAAGTGATTTTTCTGGGGGAAGAGAACTGCTGAGCAGGAGCAAGGTCCATCTGAAACAGGAGGAAGAGTTTTTTCATCACAGACTTGGCTAACTTAATGAGGAAACCTTTGAACTAAGATTAATGATGTTGGTGACATGAGCCTACAGGTGGCTCCAAACCACAGAGACCTGGAAGGAAGCCTAAGCACAGGTAGTCAGCAGTGGGGACAAGGAGGAAAATAGCAGCTCATTTTTGTTCACCCCCTTTGATTTCTGTGTCCTAATGAAAGAAATACACAAGTAAGCCCTTTGCCAAGAACAGCAGAAGATTCCCACACAAAAAAAATCTGCATCAGAAAGTGAGTTGTCTGCAAAAGGAAAATATTTTTTTAAAAATCCTATTTTATAAGTTGCTGTTGGAAAATATTTTTCACCCAAAGTTTTTTTTCCACTTTAAGATTGATGTTAGTTTGTCTTTTAAGCTAAAAAAAAATTATTTTTTCCCATGTCAATTGGCAACTCCTTTTGCTGCCTAGATCTCCTGTGAAGCTAGTTTTTTTTTTTTTTCATAAAACATTTTGAAAGTCTTGCGTGACTGACAGCTGTCATACTGGCTTCACGTACTCTTTTATCCCTTTCATCTCCTTCCTTAACTCACCATGTCTCTGAGTTATCCTAGGGATTTTGGGGAAACTGGCAAAAAGCCACCTACAGAGGGACAGCAGAAGCCCCTGGGATCCTTTCTTTTGCCCTGTGTAGTAGTTACACATCACGATCTTCACCTCTAGCAAACGATGCTGAAATCACCAGGTCCACAAGCAACACGGATGAGTCCAGCCACCATTGTGCAAAGGTACCGGCTGGTGGCAGGATGCAGTACTACATCCAGTACGTTAGTGAGGTAGATTCCACACCAAGTGCTGAGTCTTTGGAGCATGGAAAGCACTGGTGAAGCTCTGCGAGCCCAGCAGGACACAGCCAGGGACCCCCCCAAGTGCCCCTCACCCCAACCACTCTCTGCGATCCTCTCCTGGCCTGAGCCCTGGCAGGTTATCATACACCCAATGACCTCTAATCTCTGAGCTGAAAGAAGTAGTCTGCTAAAGGGGACACTGAAAGGCTTTCCTTTAAAACCAGTGCCTTTGTGGGCTTTATTTTTTCTGTTGCTGTGGTTTACTTGGTTTTAAGGCAGGTAAATAATTCACACAAAAAAATTTATAGTTAGAATTTTTCTTTACCCAGAGACAGAAGTTTATATTTTTCACTTAATATTTCTAGAAAGAGCAGAAACAGTTGCTTGAGAAAATTGTGCATGTTTTCAGAAAAAGAAGAAAGCTTTCATAGTTCAGATTTGAAGTAATTTATGCTTTCTTTAAGTTAAACTTGGGTATGTGTGTTTTTCTTTCTTTTCAACTTTTTTTTTTTTTTAACTTTTTCATGCAGGGAACAAAAGCAGAGATTTTTGCATTTTAAAGTGTCTGGCAGCCCAGGGTGAGACGTGCCAGCTGGACATTAGTGACAGCCCCAGTGGAAGAGCAAGCAGGAGGAAGACGGCATCCACATCAGCCGAGGCGCAGGGCAGGGGCTCAGGACAAGGTCCCCCTGCTACCTGACATACAGCAAAGCACCGAGGTCAGGATTGCATCCCCCACTCCCCAGACCTGCCTAGAGCCCTGCACAGGGTAAAGCTTTAAGATTATTTAGCTGCACAACATCAATAACAGCACCCAAGCAAGCACAAGGGTTTGAGGACCTCAAGGAAGCAGCACACATGAAGAGCTTAACACAAGCGTGATGGGGTTTGCAGGGAAACAGGAGTCTCCTGTTACACAGAACCTGAGTGGAAAGGCCAAACAGACACCAGGGGTGCTTGTCTCTTCAGGTAGGCACAAAGGCACCACAGTAATGAGGACAAAGAGTGTTTTAATAGACAAACATTTGTTATCATAGGAAAGAACAAGATGATGCAGTTAATCTAAAAATCTCAGACCACAAGGAAAATTGAACCGACATTTATACACACACACACACTAATTACCAGGGACATTAGCAGATCATATGAGTTTCCTAGACTGAAAATATCACAGACTGCATGTTGCTAGGTACCTTGCTTTAGGAACTACCGCCTGAAAGCCCAGTCAACTTCAGCAAGTTAAAGAAAGGTAAAGTCATATTTAATCACAGTGGCAACAGAGTTCACAGTCAGGATCCAAAACAGCGAAGGCTAAAACATAGACTAAAAAAATCTTCCAGGAGAGTAGAGACATTCTGGGGCAAGACTTAAATGTTTTTTTCTGCTCAAAAGAAAAGCCACAATTGAAGCAAAATTATCATGTCAACATTCAGCCCCAGCAGTGAGCCCCAGGGTGAAAGCCAGCTCTTATCAAGAGAAAAAGAAACCAAAGCACACCTCTAAGACCAAGAAGAGGCCCCCAGATCACACCTGAAACCTGTTCTTGGAGAAGGCAACAGGGGAAGGTAAACGGTCCTTGAATTTCTGTTACCTAGTTGTACCTGGACTTACACCTCACAGCACCTAGCTCTCTCTACATGAAGGATATTTCCCCAGAATACCTTTAGGTACATATCATGACAACAAGACACAGGGGAATCTGGCACAATACCTATTCACTTAAGTTCTCTAAGGCAAGCTGATCATTACCTGTCCTCTTGCAGAACAGGAGACCAACTCAGGAAAATAGGGAAGAGACACAAAAAACCCAGCATAAGCCACTCGGTAAACGTGAACTCACCTGTTTCTGGGAGCCGGATACGATGGACCCAGCTATCCACTGGGAGAACAGCAGGGCACTGAAGAACCAGAACTAGGGGAGCAGGCTCCTGGAAATAAGCCCTGGGTGATAAGCTGATGAGCTGCAGCTTGCTCAGAGGACACACAGAGCCAACACCTGAAGGGGATTGCCACCATCACGCACCTGGCAGGGTCATTATTTTCATTAAGCTTTGATTCCTTTTCTCACACTACTCAACAGCATCCACAATTTCCTGTGGCATCCCTGTCCACATTTTGTAACCCGAATGTACATTTATACTTTGAAAAAAAAAGCAGTCCTGATATTTTAAAGCAGTGAGCCCTAATTAGCCATCTCATCCATTGTCACCTGTCCTGACAGTAACGGTACTATGCTTTCCACAGGCTATATGCACAGTTAACCCTGCTAAACCCCAGGAAGGCTTTCCATGCATTTGGGCAACATATAGGGTGCACTCATCAGCTTCATCTCACACAGGATAAAAATCTTTGGGTGTCACCTCCCACCATAAGTGTATTTTAACTCTGGAGTGTGTTGGAGAGAGGAGAAGAGGAACAATTCCGAGATTTGGGAAAAGTTGTTCCTTCCTGCAAAGCCCTGGCTTTAGCCTCCGAGCCCTGAAGTATCTCTCCAAACACAAGGAGTGCAGCCTGGGTAAGTGGCTGTGACTAATCTTGTTTGGCTGATATTTTTCTGAATTTATCAACTTGTAACTTTTTGATGACCTTCCTGACTAAGTACAAACATTGTAAATTATATAACTCTTGAAAGCAGGAGCTGGCAATGTATGATAAAGCAGCTGTCAGGAGTGTCATTCCAACTTGAGATGATGGCAGATGCAAAGCATTTTTAATAATGCTTCTGATTGTTTTTTCTAGCTAAAAGAAAAAAACGAGAAAAAAAAGAAGAAATACACAATAAGCATACTGTGTTTGGCTTTTACAACACACTTTAGTTGAAGGCTTTGTAGCTTTTCATACAAAATGAAATGATGAAACCTTTTTCCCACTTGTGTTCATGTAACAAGAAAGTGCTCTCCCAAAAGATTAACAGAAAGACCTGGACCTACATCTGGAAACTCAAAAAATACCCTGGAGGCACATAAAATAAGGTAGTATGCTGTAGGTAATAATGCAGCCAATAACCTTTAGTCCATGACCACGGGTATTCAATACGTGATGTTCCGTGAGATTGGGCTAAAAGATTATCCCCTGTAGATCTCCCATTCCCAGGCAGTCGAGGGGCAGAGGTGATGCCCTGTGAGCGGCGGGTTGCAGCAGCAGCGGACAGGCGGCACGCTCGGGTGCATCTCCAGAAAACCTCCCTGTGACCTGTGTTTAGCTGTGGTACAACAGGCTACAGCAAAGGCTCTATTAATTCAGCTACACAGCCAAGGAAATGTTCTGTTGCTTTCCTGAAAGCTGTGGAAACAAGTAATGATCTATATTTATTTATGGTCTGATTCTGCCACCTTTCCGTACACACCGAGCCATGCCTCCTTCCCCATACAGGGACAAACTCCCTGGGAGTGAGTGGTTAAGTCTGACCAGTGTCACTAAACACAGCGGGAGCTTTAGGCAGAAGAAAGAGGAGAAAGAAAAGTTAATGGCAAGTAATAGCAGTATTCATCACTGGAAGCATTCACAGAACTTTTGCAAACATTAAGTAATTACTCACAATATTGGAAGCGAGTAGGTGTTAGTGAGGTGCGGGTTTGAGCTCTACCCTACTCCTTCAGAAAAGCTTTACCAAGACATTAATTCAAAAGAGCTGACTGAAGTTTGTCTTCAGCTTTCAGATGTTAAAATGGGTGAGAAAATGGGATTTTGATTGACGTGATAAGGGAAACAGCGAGGTGAGGAAGGGAGGGAAGTTTTAGCACGGGAGCTGGCACCGCGTCCCTTGCGGAGTGGCATGGGGCTGGCACGCGGGGAGAGCCGAGCCCCGCTTCTTCCCCGCTGCCTCGGTTGCCCTCTCTCTGCTGTGACCTGTGCAGAGACTTAGAGCAGATCTTGCCTTCAGCTCTTTCCCCCATCCTGTGCTCACGCTTTTTTCCAAAATAAATCCAAGCGAGCGGCGGGCCAGTTTCACCCAGCCAGCCGTCCTGCAGCGAGGCAGGAGATGGGCAGAGCAGGCAGCAGCACAGCCCTGGCTCTCCGAGCAGCTCTCAATGCCCAGTCCCCGCTGCAGCAGGCTCTCAAAGGTGCGTGGCTATGGATGGTGATAGATATGCCGACCTGGGGAGGAAGGGGAGATGACTTGGGGGTCCTTCACAGCCTGTCAGCACCAACCTGGGGGGCCAGACACGGCAGCACCCTCCTGAAAGGCATCTGCCCGCCTGCTGCTGTGTGGCTGGGGCGAGGGGGAGAGGCAGGGCTTCTCCCATCGGCTCACCGTCCCAGGTCCCACAGACCTCAGCACGGTCTGATTCCCCTCAGGAACATCGTCAGCTTTTGCTCGAATTAGAGATGTCGAAAAGCAACAGCCAGCCTTGGCCTCACAGCACCATTGTTTAATTTTCCTCCATTACCAACGGAAGCTTACTTAGTGTCTTCTCTCCACAAAGCACTGTGAAAACAAGCACTAACACCGTCGCTTCACCCATGAGAAAAAAGCTCTCCCGGGAAAGAAAGTGTCAGCGCACTTTGCAGCGGGGTCACGGATGTAAGGTGTCTGTGTCCCCCGCCCGTGCCTGTCGGCATGCGGGGGGTGGGGGAGAGCAGCTTTACAGCCCTGACGCCCGCTGCACGGGAGGGTGCTGTGCCCTCACCCAGAAGGTGCTGTGCCCTCGCCCAGGCTGCGGGGCTCGCTGCCACACGGGTCCGGCTGGGCACCCCCAGGGACCCTCCCTGGCAGCAGCCCTGCAGCGAAGGGACTGACAGCTCCTGCAAGGACAAGGCAATGGACAGTAAATCTGGGGACCTGGCACCGTCTGGGCCATAGAAGCAAGGGGAAGAAAGCATTTTGCTAAGAGGTGGAGTGATGCTAGCTGCAGCCGGACAGAAGATTGCTGGACTGCAGCCCAGGACCAGCCACGATACAATGGGCAGAAAGGATCTGTGCCCGCTTTTATTTCTGTTACATCTCTTTTGGAGTTGACGCTCTTCTAAAAAGCTCCTTGGTCTGGTTCTTCTTCAAAAAGAGTTTTGCCCGGGGCTGTGCAGGGCCCTGAATCTGTTTTTGAGGTGCTCCCTAAAAAAGGTGGTCCTAAGAGGGATCTCAGAGCTTGGAAGGATTCAGGAGGACCTTGCCAAGTATTTTTTTCAGCTGCAAGATTAGATGGCTGCACTAGCGGCACCTCACTGCTCACCCTGGGGTGGAATAGTTTTCCAGAAGCATGCAGGGCAGTGAGCTTCAGGAAGGGCAGTTTCAGCCTGGACAGGTGAGGCTGCATCCCCTACACGTTCAGGTTTAGCATCACTGAACCACATCCCTCTGTTCTCGAGCCAACATTCAGGTAAATGACCCCCCGGGCCGAGAGAGCACAGGACAGCAGAGATGTGCACGTGAGCACCTGTGAAAGCCACAGAAGAGCGAGTCTGTCAGAGGCGCTGGAAATCTCACAGTGGATTTCAGACGCGCCCCTCAGCTGGTTTTCTGTCGGACTTGTTGCAGTGAGGTGAGAAGTTTTCCTTGTTTTCTCAAGACGTTTTTGGAGTGAAGCAGTCTGCGTGGGGTGCCTCATTGAAGCTGCTGCGGTCCCCTGGGGCGAGGGTGGTTGCTCCAGAGCAGGCTGACCCCACCGGGGTCAGCTGCCTTTGTGCCGCAGTGGGCCAGTCTCACTGCCTTCATTTTTCCATCTCTTCACAGGCATTAACAGCGTGACTCAGCCACCCTGAGTGCCAGGAGAAAAGCTGGAACAAGGCACACAAGCCTCTTTCTCCTGCGGTCCCATACAGCCACACGCCCTTTCTCTTCATTCTGGTCATCCCAAATCAGTCCAACCTCCGTATCTCAGCATCAGTTATTCACTTCTATGACAAAGGACATTACTCTACATTTTTATTCCTCCACAGACTTTTTATATTTTTCTCACAAGACTAAGCCAACACCTCCTTGTCTGATACTTTTTACATACCACTAGGATCTTAGCATCCTTTCTTCTGTCAGCTGATGGAACGAGCCTTGCATATGTTTTGCTTTCCATATAAAAAAATACTGAGTCTTGTGATTTTGCGACTAATGTGGAGGGCTCAGGAGAAGAGTGGACAAAAGACAGGATGCCCACTTATGAGCAGAAAAGGAGAAAAAGATGGCATGTTGTTCGAAACAGCTTTCAGAGTGGTGATGAAACTCTGGAAGACATGTTAACGACGGGGAAAAATATCTGTGGGATTCATCTGTTTTAAATTCCCCAGGGCCAGTGTTTTCCAGTGTGGGCTTTTGTGTATATTTGGGTGCAATATTATTACTAACAAATAATAAGCTGGAAAAGAGAGACATTGTGTCAGAGGACAGAAATTGATACCGCCAATATTTGGTTCAACTTCACCGGAAATTTGTCACCTCCCTTGTCTTTTTCAGATGAGCCCAAAGTTTTAAGTTCAGTGTATCAGTGGTATTTGGCTACTCTCTGCTTTGGCTGACCATTGCAATTTAGCCGTCAGGACCTATTTTTAGCCATATGAATAACGAAGAACTTTTGGAGTGGATCCTGAAATGTCCTGAGACTCAACAAGAATGTGATAGTGGCACTCAGCGGAGCTCACTTGCAAGTGCTTTATTTGTTCATTTGCACAGTGCCTTTTTATCCCAGTGTTTGTAGTGAGTCACATTTCCTCTGCCCACGGCTTCCTCGTAAAAAGTAGTATAATAATGAGGTACTCTTTTGCTAACTTAGTATTCAGCATAGGTCCAGGAAGTTAAGCTTTTCTATTGATTGTTTTCTATGGTTGTGAGTACAAAAGCCTCTGCCAAAGTCCTCTCTGCCAGGCTGGCTGGTTAAGATCTGTCAGTGAAGGGTTTTGAACATAATTGCTCCACTTCCTTTGCCGATCTCTGCTATCACTTCTGGGAACTCAGGACTCAGTGTAGTTATCCAGCTGGGCTGCATTAGCAACTCGAGGTCAGGCTGCCTTATCTTATTTATTTTAATGTGTTCTTTTAACTTAGATACAGAACTCTTCAGATATATAGTATGTCTGAGGCACAAGAGATCTCTGCCAAGGCAGTAGGCAAGGCTCCAGAATCACAGCATTGGCATTAGCAACGAGTGATTTAAACTGAGGTACATCCCTGAAAAAGGATGGTTGGTTGGTTTATCAGGACCTTGGGTTTCTTGAATTGCAGGTGACCTTCCACGGACGTGCACACACACACACACACACAAATTGTATATTGATAATCTCATCTTTTATCACAGATGACTAAAATGCTCCAAATAGGTGCCCAAGTTCATATTGTGCTTCTCAAGTCTTGAATTATATTTTGATAGGATTTTTCAAATTCTCTGAGACATCCCTCTTTACTCATACCGCTATAGCACTACTGAAAACCAGCAGTTTAATAAGAAGGGTGTACGATAGCCTTCATCCTACTTTCCATTCCCAAGGCAGCTTGAAAATTAATAAAGTTGCCCATCTTGTGTCCCGATTTGGAGTACAGGCTTGTTTCCAGTGTATGGCATCCCTTGCTGTCATACCAGAGACCTTGGAGGAAGGCAGCAATGGGACCGCTTCTCCTTGGTGGGGGTAGCACCAGGTCATAGAATCATAGAAAGGTTTAGGTTGGAAGGGACCTTAAAGATCATTTAGTTCCACCGCCCCTCACCATGGGCAGGGACACCTCCCCCCAGCCCAGGCTGCTCCAAGCCCCATCCAGCCTGGCCTTGAACACCCCCAGGGATGGGGCAGCCACAGCTTCCCTGGGCAGCCTGGGCCAGGGGCTCACCATCCTCACAGTACAGAATTCCTTCCTAATATCTAACCTAAATCTACCCTCTTTCAGGTTAAAACTATTACCCCTTGTCCTACCACTACCCTACCACTACATGCTGTTTATAGGTGCTAGAAGGCTGCTATAAGATCTCCCCAGAGCCTTTTCTTCTCCAGGCTGAACAACACCAGCTCTCTCAGCCTGTCCATAGGAGAGGCGCTCCAGCCCTCTGATCATCTTCGTGGCCCTCCTCTGGACTCACTCCAACAGGTCCATGTCCTTCTTATGTTGGACATAAGAGCTGGATGCGGTGCTCCAGGTGGGGTCTCATGAGGGTAGAGTAGAGGGGCAGAATCACCTCCCTGGACCTGCTGGCCACGCTTCTTTTGATGCAGCCCAGAATACAGTTGGATTTCTGAGCTGCGAGCACACATTGCTGTGTCACGTTGAGCTTCTCATCAACCAACACCCCCAAGCCCTTCTCCTCAGGGCTGCTCTCAATCCATTCTCTGCCCAGCCTGTATTTGTGCATGGGAATGCCCTGACCCAGGTGCAGGACCTTGCACTTGGCCTTGTGGAACTTCATGAGGTTCGCACGGGCCCACCTCTCAAGCCTGTCCAGGTCCCTCTGGATGGCATCCCTTTCCTTCAGGGCGTTGACCGCTCCACACAGCTTGGCGTTGTTGGCAAGCTTGCTGAGGGTGCACTCGATCCCACTGTCCATGTTGCTGATAATGATATCAAAGAGCACTGGTCCGGTTCTGATCCCTGAGGAATGCCACTTGTCACTGGTCTCCACTTGGACATTGAGCCGTTGACTGCAACTCTTTGAATGTGACTATCCAGCCAATTCCTTGCCCACTGAGCGGTCCCTCCGACCAATAGGTCAACTATTTGAACATCTCATTGATCCCATAGTCTGCTGCCCGGTGGAAGATGTAATGCTTGACATGTATTTTGACTTCTCCTGACTTTGCAATGTTGTTTCAGTCTTGCTCCCGTCTAACCCCAGCCAGCAACGCCTCATCAAAAGCCATTTCAATCAGACTCTAGGTAATGCTTTCGGCACCGCTTGATGAGCCACACGAGGTTAGTTCCAAGTGTCCTGCACCGCTGTGGCCCTCAGATGAAGTCGGCAGGTTTCAGCGCTGCCTTTACCGGGCGCGTTGGTACCGCCCCCACCGGCCCCTTTCGGGTTGCCGTNGGGGGGCGGGCGGCACCCGCCCCCCTGCCGGTCCCCCACCTTCCCCCCGCCGCGAAGAGCATCCGCGGGAATGGAGAGCGCAGCGGGCACCCGTGGGGGCGGTGTGCGGGGGCTGCGGGCAGCGCGGGGGGGGCACACACGCTCCGCATCCCCCCCGCGCCCGCGGTGCCGCAGCGCCCCCTGGCGCCTCCCGCGGGGCGGAGCGGGGGGGGGCGGTGCGGGGAGCAGCGCCGACCCCGGGGACCACGTTCAGCGATTTTTGGGAAGTCAGTGGCTGACGGAGGATGGAGTTACTGACCTCTGCTTTTCTCATTTTTGTGTGCGTATTTTCTTCACTCTCCTCTTGCTCTTTCCTCCCCTGAAAAATAAGAGGGAGGACAACCAATGCTGACGAAAGAAAACATGGCCAGTCTAAGTGTAACTTGCAACAACATACCTTCCAAAGCAACACACTGGAACACAGACCAGACATCCCATAGTTTAGTTTTATCCTGTGGTGGGGTGAGAGCTGATTCTAAACTTGTTGATAAAGTTATCAGAAATCTGCCCCCCTCTGGAAATGCAGGCAAGCTATTTTCCCCTGCTGTGTTTATTCTTGAGGAAACTCTTCTCATCCAACCTCCTTGTTTCTTCTTGCCAGCCAGCCCCGTGCCCCCTGGCACTGCCAGCCATGGGCTGCAGCCGCAGGACTCAGGCGTTCCTGCTGGCGATGCCGATGGCAGGCGAGGCAGGAGTTGGAGCCTTCACGTTATTGCAGCGCTCACACCACGTGCATTGTGAACCCAACCAGGTCCAGGGCAATGGTGGAGTCAGCCGCCCGCCCTTTCCGGGTCTGTGGGGAGAGAGCAGAGGAAAGCAAGTGCTGATGGTTGGGTCCTCAGCTCCCTGTCACTGAGAGCACCTCCAGCAGCTGCAGCAAAGATGGAGGTATAAATGTTATTCCAGGACTTGCTCTCCTGTCTAAAAAGCATCTTTCACCCTAATCCGTGAGTAGTTGTGGCTCTGTGTCCTCAGATGCTGGAAGGTGGGGTAGGTGCAGGTTGTGAAGTCTCCCCCCACACACCCCAGCCAGGAGAAGACCAGCCAAGATCCCCCCGACACAGAGAGCACAGGTGGGGACCACAACGCCCAGTCCTGCAGGAGTCACTCGCACTCACACCATGAAGACTTCCAAGGCTGGACACAGATTTTCTTTGCTTCTGGAAGAGCAGCAAATGGCATTTACTACAAAAGGCTTGAATCCGAGCAGGAAGCTACAGGAACAATCTTGGATGCTTTTTCATTAACAGTGAGTTCTCAAAGTTACTTTGATCTGATCCTCAGAGCATTTTTCCTCCCCTCTGAACTCTACATACTTTAAATACAAATATGATTTCATGGAACAACATTTTTATTACCTCCTTGCCTCTGACACGTCTTGCTTTTTCTCATTGCCACGCTGCTCTGACACACTCAGTACAACAGTGGGTGGGTGCCACGCGCGACGCCAGACACCGAGAGGGACCCACGCTCTTCCCTGCTGTGTCATTCACAGCCCCCGGACACTCCAGGCATTTTTCTCCACCCTAAAAACAAATAAAATATTTGGACCAAGTTGAAAAGTTAAAAGGTAACACAAACATTTGTCTGAAGCAGGGATAATGGAAAAAGAAGAAAGCAGCTTCCTTCTCTCTCAACGTGCTACAAGAAAACTTTATTAATATGGTTCTTTAGTAGGAGAACTCCAGTAAATGTACAGGAGTATTACTGGGAATATCCTGAAGCTTGTTATTCTGTTTAACGATACTGGCTGTTGTGCTTCTCAGTGGCTCTGATTCAAAACCAGTTATTAATTATTAGTACTTCAGCTCTGGGTTTCGTGGAAGCTCTTACAAGGACGAGACCTGCTGTATTTTCATGCTTACCTAGTGTAAAATTTCCTTTGGGAAACAAGGTGCCATGTGAGCTTTGAGTCAGCAAGGCAAAGCCTACAGAAGTTACTTCCAAGTTACTGCAGGTCGGTCAGTGGCGTTTGAATTGGCAGTGATAAGGGCAATCAGTTTTCCTCACCTGAAAAGTCTGTTCCACACCTCATGGACATATTCTGGAGTAAAGCAAAGCAAACGAACAGAGGTGTCAGCTGAAGTGCAGCTAAAGAAATAAAATAAATGAGCAGTGTTGGTAATGTTAACCTTATAAAGAATTACGAGACCTTCAAAAATGTCAGGATCTCAGTGGGACACATTCCAGCTGAAAAATAGTCTCCGATCTTCTGGACCTTTGGATTTACAGTGGGTGAGAGATGAGACATAACGTAGCACGTGTTGCGTGCCACCCTCCGGGTCCTCAGACCTTCAGGAGCTGTCAGCAGCTCAGTCCCCTCCTGGCTCTCCGTCACGCCTCTCCTTGCAGCGCCTCTGTTTTCGAAGACATCCTTTCACGTCTTTCTTTGCGGTGGCACACCCAGGAGCAGCACCTTGCCAATAAACAGCCTGTGGGATTTTAAGCAATCAATGGGACAGCATTACACCAGATTTCTATGAGATGAATGTCAATACAAATCCCATTTCCTCTTGTCCACTTCTTGTCAGGACAATATTAAAAATGAAAATTAATTAGGGACATTTTAAGGGTCAGTGCAGATGTCACAGATGAGCATTTTCCACTTGATAAAGCTGAGAATTTTGTTCTCCTTGGCAGAAAAAAGAACAACTTCTCATTTTGTCATGTAGAATATCGAGTCTACTCTTCCTCACCTTACCGAACACTAATCTCTGTGCAAATAATGCCATTGTGAGACTTAACGCGTTTCTTGTAAAGAAAAAATCATCAACAAGAAGCAATTCTTGAATCTGAGTCAGTGACCAAAAATTCAAAAAATGGACAAAGTCCACAGTAGAGGTAAAGTTGCTATTAGTTTTACCCGCTTAATAATTACACAATTAGCTAATAATTATTCCACTGGCAAGCTTATCTCCTGCATAATTGGCACTGAATTATTTAGTAATAGAAATAGTTCCTAAGCTGAGTCTAAATTTAGGTTACCCGNGGTGGGGGGGGGGGGGTAGGGAGCCTGACCAGTCAATCTTCAGATTTCTTCTTACCACAGTTAAAGACAAAATGAGAAGGACCCTCTATGGATGGATATATTTCCCTGTTCCTCTCACATACATATACCTCTCTCTTTCTACATCTCCCTGTTTTTCAAAATAAAGGCATTTGGTCTTGATTAGGGGAGACCCACAATGCTTTGCGCTTTGATGGTGCTGTGAAGCGAACCCAATTAACTGGTGCAGTTCTAATGGCTCAGGATGTGACTAATTCCCCCCCAGCCCGTGGCACTGCATCCTGCACCAGGAGAATGGGGGGACACCTACTCCGCTTTCCCTCCGACGCTGGGGGCAAGTCACCGAGCAAACACATTGCTGTGCCAGATGCTGGATGCAGACCTGCCTGAAGTCAGTGAGGGCTTTTCCATTGAATTTAAGGACCTTTGACCTTATGGAGGAAGGAAAAGAAAGAGCTTTTGCTGCTTTCAGCTTACGCTAGAGGAGCAAAAAACATCCATGTGAAGCAATGTCATTTTTAGACCTCTGATTCTTTTTTTTTTCAAGTATTTTATAGGAAAGAAATAAGGCCCTTTCTGCAGCATTAGGTGGTATGGCACAAACTATTTGCACATAAAAATGACAATTCCATATGAAAATAAGTTATTTAGTGCCAAACTTGCTTTACCTATGTTACTCAGAATGATGGGTGTTTCTGTCGTGCTGCATGACAATATCATTCTTCCATGAGCTATGCTCCTAAGAGCGTATCTTTTATTTCCGAGTGAAAAAAAAAAAAATTTTCATGGAACATCTTTTACAGAGGTCTTGCTCTGGTTTCACAGCATCATATGCTAATAAACCTCTGTCAGAAGCTATAAAATATTGAGCCACAACCCAGGCACGCAGGTCAGTATCCAGGATGGCAGCAGTTACTTTCAGCATAAAACACGTTGGCTTCGTTCCCTGCCGCGCCGCCTTAGCCTGAGCGGAGCAGAGGGGAGATGTTGGGAAGTGGTTTCCCTGCTCTCTGCCCAGCCCTGGGTGGAGGTGTGGGCAGCCTGGACCGCAGGACAGCGGGACTGGCTGCTCTGACCGCTCTCCTGCTTGGCTCCTGGTACGGGTGGCATCCCCTGTGCTGGGGGGCATGGGGTGGGGGCGGAGGTGAGCTGCGCTGCTCTCTGTCTCCTGGGGACCTTCCCATCTTTGTGCTGCATTAGCTCTTTCTGTAAGTGTTTTGCACCAAGGTGATACAGAAGGGGACTGATCTTTATTCTGCCTGAACCATCTTCTAGTACAAACAAGATGCCTTGGCTGTGACGCTGTGCGGTACTTAGCCTCATCGTTTGGTGTCTATATTCACTTCACTCTATTCAGTGACTTAAAATATTTACACACAGCAGACCCCTCTCAAGAAAGGGAGTCTTCTGACCCTTCTGGAGCTGCATGAAGCTGATCAGAGCTGGTTAAATGAGTCACAGCTGCAAGTTCATTATTCTGCTTGTAAAGTTTCTTCAAAAGGAGAGATATAAGAAACGGCTCTTCAGAGGTGATGATAAAATGTTCTTTTCTTTTGGTGTAGTCACCTAATTTTAACACTTTGAACAACATAGGGTTATTTTAATATAGATGTAGGGCTCTCTATATTTGGCGTACTGCTTTTTTTCAGTAGGTGTGGAGCTGGGAATTGATGTAGCAACTTCAGTAACCAAGCTACCTGCCCGAGACTTCGGTATCGTACTTCCAGCTTTGCTCCAAGAGACCAGGTCTTGCACCGTCGCACTGCATCTGTTGCTACCAAGCAGTTCCTCCCAAATAAACATGACTTCATTAACCAGTTTCAAAGAGGTGTGGCAGAGCTGTGGCAGCCTCAGCAGTGCACCTTTCCTACCCTACTTGCGTGGTGGCAGGTGACAGAGCGAGGTCCCCAGCGAGGGGAAGGGGACCCATGAAGCTGCTGGGAATCCCGGCAGGAGCACTTGGGAGAAAGGCACAAGAAATCAGCCCGCGCTTCTGCTCGTGGAAGTGTTTATTGGAGAATAAGAGTTAAATTCAAGTTAGATGTGCCCATGCTCCTGTCTGGATTGAGCACCCAGGCGAAGAGAAGTGCCGCTGAGATCAGCTGCTTACTGCATGGAGCTGCAACGAAATGCACAGGAACGAAGGGGCATTTATAGTCGGCACACGTCCACGGCTGACTCCTCATCTGGGTAATCATAGCTCTGCTTTTTACAAAGGGCTTTTCACGCTGCAAGATGTCAAAACACATGCAGACATAAGTTTTGGTGATGGTTTTGAGACTGTCAGGAGCAGCAGTCTATGCTTTCCTGTTAATCTTCATGCATGTAATCAAAAGGGGATATCTCCCTTCCAAAACTTCAAAGTTAATTCGTTTTTTTTTTTTCCAATAAAACCCACAAGAAAAAGAGGGTTCTAAACCAGGTATTTTATTTGGCTGTTGTCAGCCTCCCCAAAATGTTAGTGAATCGACTCTTGTTGTATTACAATCATACAGAAATTTTAACAGAGCTCATATTAAAGCAAGAGCATCCAGTGGAAGGGTGCATTTAATGATGGTGAAGTTTGCCGGACCTCTACAGAAACGTAAGCTTTTGACAATCACCTCAAGGAAATAATATTTTTGTAAGGAAGCTCAACATTGGCCGACTGCAGATTCTTACCGAAGAAAGTGCTGCTTGTGTAAGGACTAGCACAGGACGTGCAGTTAGGCAACCAACGTCAGCTTTCCATCCGGAAGCAAACTGTCCCTTAGAGTAAACCTTGCCAGGTGAGGGACATGTCTGCACGCCAGCCGCTGTCACACAGGCAGACTGTGGATTTGACCTTGGTGTACACTGTGGATCCCTCTGTGCAAAGGCTGAAGGAAGCTGGACCCTGCTAAAAAGATGAGTAGCAAGAACAGACTTTATTTGGTTTATTTGTTCCAGAGTAATGAGTTCTAGCAGTTCTCTGGGAATCTGTTACGATATACATGCAAACTGCATTATTTAATTTCATTGACTTTTTCCAATGTGAAAAGAATATTTGAATGAGAAGATGTTTCACTAAATTACTCACCTTAACAATGTTGCATTTGGGTTTGTGGTTTATTTGGTTTTTAACAAGAGACATCTTGTTTATAGAGACCCTCCAGCCAGTTACATTATGGAAATGCCATTTGCAGTGGTATGAATTCCAAGTTTTCCAGACAGTAAAAACCCCAACTTAGTAGTAATACCTGGTTTAGGCTGTTACTTATTTGTAACATAAAATGTAAGACTCAGGTGTCAGCCTCCACTGTGCCAGCTCCATTCAGATCTCCACTTACGCTTCTTTATTAGTGTAAACAAGATAAAGGCTCACATGATAAAGCCCACAGGAGAAAGTCTGTTAAACACATTTCTTGTCAGTGAATCAGAAAAGACATCTGAGTCTTGGGTGCTTGTACTCTGAAGAGATTTTTCTAGTTCAGTTTCCTCCCCTTCTGCAGAGTAATTCCTGCACGTGTAGGCACGAGTGCTCACCCTTTGTAAGAAGGGAGCATTTACTTGCAGCACACACATTGGAAATGCCGGTGTGTTTCCTAGTATCTCAAGCCACATGAGGTCTCTGTTCCTTGTCTGGTTCGCTTCTGTCCTCTCCCCTTCCCACAATTATCTTAGGAAGAAGCAAGATTTGTGTTATGCTTCTCCTTCCTCAGCTTCATTGTTTCTTTTTTAGATGCAAATACATTCTCAGGTCACACGGTAACATTTTTGTACCTATCAAAGCACCCTGATTTCCAAATTTAAATAGTCTTTCATTCGGATTTGCAACTATAGCAAACTGCCAGTCTTCCGTGGAAATGCCAAGCTGTAGAAGCGTAATTCGTATTATTTTGCATAGGAAGGATGAAACTCATTTTCCTTTCACTGTCTTTTGAGGCTAAATCCTTCGTAATCACGAAGGTCAAGCCAGCACTGAATGGACACAAAGAGGGAAACTGGTTATTCTCTGAGGAAGAGAAAAACGCGGCTTTGGTGAATTTTCACAGCCGTTAGTTTGAAGCTGGCCACAGTCTCCCGCTTGGTATTTCTCACTGCTGATCCAAATCCAGCTCTGAAATGCCGGGGCTGGCTCCCACTGTGACCGGTCGGACCAGCAGCTGCCTGCACCGGCTGTCCAGCGCGCCCGCTTGCCCACATGCTGAGGAATCTCAGCTATTTCATTACATATTGGAGCCACAGCTCACAACAGGATGGAGGCTGCTGAAAGCACTCGATCACCACCAAGAGCAGCAGGAATGCAAGTATCACTATTTGAGGCAATTGCTGTGGCACATTATCAGATGCTCAGTTTTATTGAGCGGGGGAGTGTATAAAGGTTTACAAATGGACTCCTTTATCTACTGCCAACTTTTCCTGTCTCCTGCCTTTTGGTTTTGTAAACTGCAGATCTGTTCCTAACGCTTAGAGTTAGAGTGCAGGTTGCACCTCATGCAAAGCAGGGTGCCCTGTTCAGTGATGGGTGTTGCCCAGCAGGTTGACCTCCAGGACAGACAGACAGACTGACACGCCACGAAGGACACAGTTCTTGAGGGCTGGTAAAAGATAAAATATTATTGAAACTGAAAATAATTTAGACTTTACTCTGAAGAAATGTCGATTAACAATGTTAAAACATGGCAATTTACAGTTTTCTTAGGGAATATAATGATGTGAGATATTCTTGAGGGAAAGCCTAGCGACTATAACAAAGCCTTACACATATATATCAGCAGAACAGGTACCTACTGGCCAGCACTCCTCTTGTCTCTATATACATCCTGGCAAGGCAATTCAGACTGTAGCACCTCTGAGTGCTTACATACTGTTTTTATTCTTAACCACAAGGTTTTTCACAGAATCGGTAAAGAGCCGTATTTGTGCAGCATGTTTGTATGGACCTTACAGCCCTTATGTGATTCTGCAACCCACTGTCCCTCAGGCACGGAGCGATACTCCCCATTTGCTTGCCTACAGTGAGCCTGCACTCCCAGTGCTAGAGAAACTGGTCACAGCCCAGTTCCTATCCCTGGCCTGCCAACTGACCGCCCCTGGTTTGGAAGGTGAGGTAGGGAAATTGGTCTCTGAAGTCCACAGTCCCTGAGGGCCTCCTCTGAATGTACCCAACGGGCCGCTGCCATCCAGCCTGCGGAGCTGCCCTGAAGTCAACCAGCTTAACTTGCTGGGACCAGTGGACATGACTGCCACGCTATTAGACTCAAACTGGTGTCTCCACTGGTACAAGCTCTGTAAAATGGTTTTGACTGTCAGCATCTGACTTTCAGTTTAGTATCTACTATGTAGATAATAGAAGTGCATCAAAAAAGAAACATGATAGAAAGTGCAAAAATAAAAAATTCCTCTGGAGCCATTTCTATTCATTGGGTGGCTGGAGGTGCTTGGTGAGCCGGCATTAGTTTAGTCCTTAGCAAAATGACAGGTGGTATATGTTTTAAGAGAGGGTTGGTTCCTTAGCTAGCTAGTGGTTGAGAATAAGCTCACTTGCATAATTTCTTTCTTGACCACAGATTGCAGTATAAGCTGTGTTTTAAGGTGACTGGTAGCAATCCTTACAGAACAAAACAAGCCACTGAAAGAACAACTGCAAAAATGGTGTGAGCTTTTGTTGTCCTGCTTCTAAGCTGTGTATAAATTTGAGAATGGCTATAAATGTTATTCATTTTGAATAAGTTACAAATAGATAAAAAGAAGGAATCAATACAGTGTTTCTATATGCATAAACAGCCATCTACTTTAAAACAGTGTGCATCAGTTGGCATGTGTATAATCAGGGTAGGTGTCCTGGTTTGAGGTAAAACAGAACCACTTGTCCTTTCAGTAATTTTTAGTGATTTTCCCCTTATTTTCTTAGGCTATGAAAGATTTTGTGTGCTGTTAAATTGTTCTCTCAATTTTTGCTGACTATTCTGATGAAAAACTCACTCGACACCCCTCATTCTGGAGCCCACATGTGGGCAGTCCATCCCTGGAGATTTTTAAAAACTTGACAAGGTCCTGAACAACCCAACTGAATGTTGAAGTTGGCTTGCTTTGGGTGGAAGGTTGGATTAGATGGTGTCCAGCAGTCCTTTCCAACTCAGTTTTTCCCGTGATTCTGCAATTACAACACGACGCTGCCTGGCCATCAGCTGACGGGTTTAGCTTTCTGCCACAATTGGCTGAACACTGGATATGTCTGTCTTTGCAGAGTTCCTCTGGGAGGATGCCCTGGCCTTCTGGCAGGCGCTGCCTCTTTTATAATGGCAGTTCTCAACCCAGGCATGCCTGAAAGCGGGGGAGATGGACTGCAGAGCGTGACTCTGGGCCGCACTCCTTCGCCGGCACACGCACAGCAAGGACTTCAACTCAGATCTGAAGCTCTCATTCAGCCAACAGTAAATGAAGGGGTTGTAGCAAGTGCTGCTCATGGCAAACCAGTGAAAAGCAAAGTACAGAGCGTTGCTACTGTGGATGGCCCTACAGGAGATCAACACCACGTAGCAGTTCAGGGGGAACCAGCATACTGCAAACACAATCACCACCACCATCAGCATCTTCAACGTCATCTTCTTTTTCCGTTGATGGGCGTAGTATTGCTCCATGGTGAGGTCCCCAATGGCATTTCTGAGCCAGAGCTTCTTGGCCACCATGGTATATGTGATGGAGATCACAAGCAAGGGCAGGACATACAAGAGAACAAAAGTAGTCAAGTCCAAATACTTCCAGAAGAGATCAGCAGGAGGAGGGAAGCTGGGGAGGCAGACCATTCGTATTGTTCTGTTCCTGAAGATCAGAGAGAGAAAGAACTGTCGATTCCACTACCAGATGCACACAACACCTGGAGGACAAACATCTCAGACATGAGTTTCAGTAAAGGCGCAGATAGCAGAACTCATTCAGTAACACAGGGAAGTGCCACTTTCAACGGAAAATTTTGCTTTAAGTTTGACCTTTGGCCCCAATGAAGATATTTTAAACTCATCCCCAGGAAAAGAAAAAAATAATCCATATTGACATCTGTGCCCTCTAATGACGAAGAGCACCTCTCTTCTGTGCCTGCCTCAAATTACAGGGCTGAATATCTGAGCCAAAATCAACTGACAAACAAGCCTGAAAGCAATTCCGTTGATTTTCACTGTCCTTTTGTGAGAAACACACCACCTAGTCAAAGAGAAGGAAGACTTCTCTGTTTCACCGTACTCTCTTTTTTACTAACACAGATGGAGAGATGTGTGCCTTAGGATCTGTGGGGCTTTGATTAAGCTGCATATGTCATATAAAAAAAAGCATCACGTAAATTTCTTACCCGATATAAAATCTTGTCAAAGTCTGATAAATGGCATGAGGCAGCGAGAAGCAGCTGGCCATAACCCAGATGATAATGATGCAAATCCCTCCTTTCACCATGGACATGCGCGGCTTGAGAGGGTGCATGATAACCTGCAGAGAACAACCAATCCTGAGGATTCACAGTGTCTTCTATTGACAAAAACAAGCTGCAAGCTTTAGAAAAAAAGAAGGCATCTTTCTTTTAACCATGTCCAGGAACAAGCATTTCATGCTGATCACTGAGAAAGAAGCAAACAGCGTGTGTGCTTTCCAGGACAGCAAGGAATGCTCAGCATGGACGTTAAGTGTGGCACAAGTTGAAAGCCAAGAGGCTGTTCCAGCTTGTACTATGAGTGCAAAAATTCTCCTCATTACTACAGACGAGGGCTCCAATACAGACGGCAGCCACGGGGCTCACAACATTTGGCATTTGGTGGACTCGCAAGACACAGTGACAAGATGCTTGAGAACCATGGCTGAATGTAAATTTTGGCCAACATAGCACTAAGAAACTTGAAGGCTGGTCTCTTTTATATTCACAGTTTACCCCCTGCAGTACTGGCTACAGCATGGTGGAGTCCAGGTGGGTTTGCTGCTAACGACGGCTACTTCATCTGACAAAGTCTTGGTCACTCTTTCAGCCTCACATCGCAGTTCGAAGCGCTGCAGGCAGCTCTGCATCCCTCCAGTGTTAAAAGGCAGAAAGGAAAGGCTCATTTTACAGAACTTCAGAGAGTAAAAGGGGTGGAAAATGCAGAGTTGTGTGAGTATTAAGTGTTTCTGCTGGCCCTGTGCCCTGAGCAGAGAAACACGCTCAGTGTCACCCATCAGCTCGGCTTCAGAGACCATGATGGTTAGATATCTGTTGAGCTACGTGCACTGCGGATGATTATATTAGGCAATGAAACAATAGTTAAAAATAGAACTATCGTGTCATCCAAATGATCTTTTGGCTGATGAAGCCTTTGGTATTTTATGCATGTCTTTTCTAGTCTTATTATAAATATCTACTTAATCGAGCTTCTGCAGCTCCCCTGGAGCATCTGTCTGCCCTGGTACCCCTCAGGACTAGCAATATTTTTAGAGGCAAGTGTTGATTCTCTTTGCTTGGTGACATCTCCTTACTTCTATTTTTATCTCCTTGGGCCATACGAGCTAATTCCAGTTCTGAGGAACCTACTCCACTGAATATAAAGGCAGGTATTGTGTTTGCCCTTAGTTAAAAAAACACTTCTTGATACCCAGCCATGCTGTGCAATTAATCTACTGATTGAAATTAATCATTATCCAAATGCTTTGCTTTCAGGAGCTGCAATGTTGCTCATAGAATGGGCAGACTACCAAACTTTTTGTGGTAAAAAAGACAGAAATAGATGATCTATACACTGGCGTCACTGTAATTTTCTGACACCAGATGGAGCACATCCCAGATGATCGGAGTGGAATCTATTATCGTTTTGAACTTCATCTAGCTGTGTCATTTATCGTGTGAAATTGCTTTTCAGCAACAACTGTTTCTATGACTCCAGCACTGCAAGAAAAATACACAGCCTGTCTGAGAGCACACCTTGCCGGATCTGCTCTCCCAGTCCACAGCATTTATCGGCTTAAGCAAAAATTACAAACTGCATTATACTTCAAGGAAACCCTTCGGTTTGTACTCATTGCTTGACCTGTGAGGTTTTCCTGGTTGGGATTCGCCAAAAAAGTATCAGGAGGGGAGAAGAGGAGAATTTCTCACCTTGAACTGAATGTGGTAACACAGTTCTCACTTCTTCCAGTCTTAGGCATCCCAAAATAATGGGGCAAGCCTGAAAACCGTAAGACTCTTCATAAATAAATGCTGAGATAATGTATTGGCTTGCTGGCGTTTGAACTTCAGAATACATTCCCGCCATGCCTTCAGGGCTGTACTCCACAGAGTGGCTGTGGAGGGCAGGGACCCCTGGAGATCACCTAGCCCAGCTCCCCCTGCAAAGCAGGGCCAGCTAGAGCGGGCTGCCCAGGACTCTTTCTGGTTGGGTTTTGAATATCTCCAAGGACAGAGACTCCACAGCCTCTTTGGGCAGCCTGTTCCTGTGTTTGATCACCCTCACTGTAAAAAAAGTGGAGTTTTTGTCCACCACCACGAAAGCTAGAATCCACCCCTCCATTCCTTGACTCCAGAGACAGTGCAGGTTTCCAGCTACTGGGAGTTGAAGGGGGAAAAACTATGTATTTAGCACCTTATTTTCTAGCAAACATAGGGGTGATTTATATCGCATACCTGGTGCCGATCCAGAGCGATGGCAGCAAGGGTCAGCACAGACACATGAACGGAGCAGTACTGAACAAACCGGCTTATGTGACACATCAGCTTTCCAAAAACCCAGGTACTGCTTACAAACCGCACCTGAAGAACACACAAAACTGGATTAAAACAGTGTGCATTATCTGAAGAGCAGCAAATAGGCTTCCCTGGAGCATGATTAGGAAGAAATGCTTTAATATAGTTTCCTCATGCTTTGTAGAGGCATTACACTCAGTTTTTCTGGGGAAACAGTGACTATGCAAGAGTCTTTGAAACAGAGGTGAGTTTTATTATACTGAGCAAACAAATCCCCCTAAGTAGTGCTCTGTGTATGTGTGTTTGCACGTACAGGTGTACATGTAACGTGGCCCTTCTGGAAAATGTAAAGAAACCTTGGCTCAACACTGTAGGGAAAAACACTAGCTTGCCTCCTTAAAAACAGTTGCACGGCTGTCATTGTTAAAGCATTTGAATTTGTGGATGCGTGGGTTCAAAACTTAGTGAGATAAATTCATAGAAGAAAAAATCATTGAGGGCATTGAAATAGGGAGGTAACAGCCCTGGGTTAGGGACTGCCTGTCTGTGGAGCATCCCTGCCTACCTGCCCTGTGTCTGTACTCCTCCTGGGGTCTGCAGCTACCACCCACGCACAGAAAGAGGACATGGAGCCGGGTGGCAGGGTCTTGCTCGCATACTGATCTCTAAGCACGACTCTCCTCTCGTCATGTTGTGTAAGATACATCAACAGCAATTTCAGAGGTGTCAATTAAGTTACACAAACAGAGAGGAAAATTTTACCCTCCTGTTGAAAAAGCAACTCACACTTCACAACCTTCCTCATTGATCTGACCTCTGCAGGTACGGGAGCCGTCTCCACCTGGGTACAAAATCCAGCCGCTCTTGGGAGGGGAGGGAGGCAGGGAGCATTTAAAGCCCCCCTGAGACTGCAGTGGCAAGGGCAGTGTGGCATTTCTTACCAGTTCCCAAGAGTTGTTACTTATTGTGGCTTTTCTGCAGAGATTATTCCAAATAACGGGTTTTGTCTCATTCCCCTGTTACTCCTGACTGCGCAATATTTATTCCAAATTAATGCAACTCATTCTGGAAGCAGATTAAGCTAATTTGAAATAAAGCACAGTTACTACAAAACATCTGTCTACACAGAAAATTAGTCAAGACTAGCTAATCTGTTTTCAACCAATCTAAATTATTTCCCTATAGAGACAACTTGAGTAGTAATGACTCTGTCACTGAATGTGTAGCAATGGGCTGTTTCTTTGAAGTTGAAGTAAAGCTCTTTCCTTAGAGACATTACCGTTATTTAATTACTTGTGCATAATGTGTGACTGTTGTGCAAATACACAAGAGGGCACTATCCTTTCCCTGAATGGATTACGGGACGTGAATCCCATCACAGCAAGGCAGAGAAATCCCACCAAAGAAGCAGGATCAATTTAAGAAAAGGTGAATTCAAATTGATAATACAGGAACTGCTTTTGGAAGGCAGAAGAACACTATGGACAGCTCTGGGCAAGGACTGAAGCAGGATTATTTGGGATGCTTTTGAACCAGAGGGCTGTGTCAAATTCAGCTATACAGAGTAGTTGTGTATACACGTGTACTTACAAGTTGTTTATATATTGTGACAGTGGGGCAAAAAATAAATCCCTTTAAGTCTTCCCACCTCATTCTTTTAATATTTTTTTATGTCTTAGATTATTTAGTAACTGAAAAT